>BLSH010016179.1:988635-999510 GCA_018402905.1 Glandirana rugosa | reverse complement strand
GGGGGGGGGGGGTTATTTAAAAAAAAAAAAAAACCTGAGGCTCTGCTTTAAATATCTTTTTAACTGAGTGACTGTTTGTGATGGATTCCAAATAATCTTGTACAATTTTGCACTTGGCTTCATTAAGATTTGTCTTGTATTAAGTGAAATATAAAATTATATTTTTAGACCGCACATTATTGCACTTTTTAGTGCATAGCACAGTAAAAGATAAGGACCTTTATTACTTAGCATTTTAAACTAGTCCAGCTGATAGAAGAATAGTGTTTCTACTAATATAGGTGAAATGTTATGCTGCTTCTCATACCTGTCTGATTCACTGCAAGTTGTTACCCCATCGTCTAATCAGCAGACTGCAGTAGAAGAAGTTACTCCACAATATTTCTTACCTTTAACAGGATAAGTGGTTTCACCAGCCTGGCTGTGCTGTCTGGCAGATATATGTAAATCACAAAACGTTGTATTTAGCTTGAGTTCAGGTTTAACTTCATCAAAACAGCTGAAAGCAAACCTTTCTGGCCCATTCACACATTGATTTGTTCTAACACACATTGATACAGTGTGGTGCCATTCATTCTGAATGGCATACCAACACACTTTTTCAATGCATTAACATGTGCTGTACTGCCAAAAATGCTGCTTGCACCTGATTTGGTGCAAGCAGCATTTGTATAGCCCATACAAATTAATGGGTTGTTTTAAAGCAACACATGGCTTAATGTGGTATGTGATCTTGGATTATTGTTAGCTCTGGAATAAAGGCATTTGTAGTCCACATCAGATTGTGTTTCAGGACTTGCTGGCCCACTTTTATTAAAACAGGAAACTTAAAAATGCCAAGTCACTTGACTCCCTCTTCAGCAGTGCCTCTGCTGGTCCCTCAGACGATCTCAACCAACTCTCCTGGCTCTCTGGTATCTCCTGGCTCTTTCAGCCTTTTAGTTGAAGCACCATGCTGCATGGGCCCACTCCCTGGCCTCTCAATAGGGGATCTCCTGGCACCCCAGGCTCTCTCACTGCTCCGAAACTTCAGTTCCCTGAACTCGCCTAGTGGTCTCAGCTATCCCAGTCCTACAGATTTGCCTAGCCATCATGACTCCCTCAGTCCTATGGACAAGAAATCTTTTTTCCAGCATGGAGTGCTGTCTTTTGAGCAGAGCACACCTGTTTGCTAACGGGAGCCTTGAGCTATGGCCAGGCCTAGCTTATAATGAGTGTGCACATTTACACACTCACTGCAGGTCTCCAGTAAGACCTGACAGACAACAAATGAAAATTAGCTGCTCCAGGTGTGAATGGTGAAAGAAAAAAACAGACAAACCTGGTGCTGGTCCAGTCCGTGATCCAGGAGGCAATTGTAGAGAAAAGGAAGCTGGCCGCACACAGGTTGAGCTGAATACAATGACTGATTTATTATAAATCCATCCAGTGATGAAAAATATTTACAGAAAAAGTGCAGACATCAAACAGCAGACAGGCGAAGATTGACGCGTTTCGCAAACTACATGTTCGCCTAGTCATAACCCGAAGACCTGGGCACAGGATTGAAAGTTTCTTCCTGCCCAAAACTCTTTGAAGCCTCTGGACTCCAGACCCTACTCTGGAATTACAAAACCCAGAGAAAACTGAAAACCCAGCCTTCTTCGCACCAGACACAACAGTCTGCAACCCCCCAAGCTGCATCTTTGAGAACCCTGTGTGTCTTCTGCCTATACAGGGCCTAGCACTGTCATAGGTGGTATCATGATCATGATGTAGTGATGATATCGTTAAAAGAAATAGATGCATCAAACTTTTTTCTCCTCTATACTTCGAGTTATGTGCCCACACCCAAACCAAATTATCTCATATGCATAAAGATTGTGCCTTGGTGCACAATTGATTCCCAGATGGGATAGTGGCTTCATCTAGGATTTTTTAATTTCATTGTATATCCAGATGCATATATAAAAGAAATAAAGAATATATAATATAATAGAAATACTTTTTATAGAACAATTCTCTTGGTCTAAATAATTTCCTGGAAATAATGAGTGCTATACTATATAAATTATTGGTATTTAACTTTTACATTTAAGAACCATATAAACACTTTTGGAACACTTCAACATTTTGCTTTCCTAATTATTCAAGATAAGCAAGCTTTTTACAATATAAATCCACTTATAGTGCCGAAAGCCTCTAATCAATTGTAATTAACATTGGCAATTAAATTTAAAATGTCAGGCATGGGTTTGTCACAAATTGAACATTTAAGAAAATGAGGACTGCCAATTAGCATAGATTGCTTAACATTAACAGTTATGCTTGTCTAGGATATTAACAGCTAAAAGGGAAAAATATACAAAAAAACATTAGAATCAAAAAATAAAGAAATAAGAAAAAAGTCAGCTCCGTGTTTTTTTGTTTTTTTTTGCCTTGCAGTGACAAACCCTTCAAAAGTAAACTTAATCCGCCTGGTGTAGCACATTTATTTGTGCGTGTGTGTGTGTGGACAAAATACCTTTGTTACCGATCAGACTGCAAACTGAAATGTTAATTCATCTGTCAGTTGTTGTAATCAGTGTTTCAACCCACCTAATTGATTGTTTTTCCTAGCATTGTAAGGAACCATTTGGGGCCATTGGCAGACCTATGCGCGGGCCATTTAAGCTGCTAGCACCCTGCACTCAGTGCTGTCCGTTCTACAGCGTTCCAGCGCTTTGTGACCCCTGTGTTTACTCTGAGAAGCCTTTCCTGTGTTTGTGACCCCGGCTTTACTTTGACTTGTTGCTTTCTGCCTGTCCTGACCCCCAGCCTGTCTATGACTATTCTCCTGCCTGATCCTCTTGTATCTCTGCTGCTTGCATGTTGCTGACCCTGCCTGCACCTCCTGTACCGCCCCGCCAGCCAGTTACCGACCCGAATTGCACCACCATTCTTCTGCCAAGCACGAGCTTCTGTGGACCCTCACCTACCACCAGTGATCAAGTCCAGCCCTCGTGCCCCCCCTGTGCTCCAGAACTCCTTGTCTACACTACCAGGGGTTCTCGAACCAGGGCCGTAAGAGAGGTTGTCCCCTGCATAATTCAGACTCGTCCACCAGGTACGTGACAAGTATATGTCCCAAAATATTATGTTGTAAACTTTTATAACATCCTCTGACTCTCATTCAACTAAACTATATAGCATTGGCAGTCAATTTAGTAAATTCTGTATAGGGGGCCTCCACAATAGCTTTGTATGACAATAATAATAATGATAAATAAATAATTAGCAGTGCATTGCAGTAAAATGCAAGGCACCGTACTGTGTGCAACACTATGTGTGTGTGTGTTTATATTGTTTATATTTTAGAGTGGTTCTAAATCCTTAAGGTTTTTTATTACCTTAATGCATTCTCTGCATTAACCCTTTCACTGACAAGTCCGTATGGCATTCAGACCTTGAGCACCACTCCCAGCTGGCCAGGTCCATACACCCCTGACATTGTTCCTCCTGCAATAGGCTCATGGTAACTTCTATGACCATGTGGGAAAAAAAAGAGGGGAAAATTAATGGGACTTTAAATGAAGATTTAGCCTGGTAAGGATATATGCTTCCATCCCTAACATTTTATTGCAGATACCCCAGGCATTTTCTCCTAATGAGCGGCTAAAAGCCGCGAAACGCATAGAGCTACCAACTACGGTGTTTACATTTCACATGCGGTATAGATACCATGTATTTTGGATATCCTCAAGGGATCAGTGAGGTCATTAACCATGCAGATTTTACAATTACCTGCATCAGTGTATATAAATGCATTTGATGGATGGGGCAGCTTACCATGTATTATTTAACTGTATTTATTATTTACCTGTATTTATGATGATTACCCTGTTGATCTATGTGATTATTGACATTCAGAATACTTGTTTTATGTATTCATTACAATGTGTACTAATGAATAAATTCTGTTTTAATTATCTATCAATTTGCTTGTTATCCATCACGTGTTCCATGCAAAGTCCCACATCTCCTCCTTTTTGCTTCTGTGACCATGAGTCTATAGCAAAACTGTTCAGCAAGCTCTGGTGAACAAACAGATAGCTCTCATAGGCAGTTAACAA
This sequence comes from Glandirana rugosa, assembly GCA_018402905.1. Taxonomy (NCBI): domain Eukaryota; kingdom Metazoa; phylum Chordata; class Amphibia; order Anura; family Ranidae; genus Glandirana; species Glandirana rugosa. Next base: position 995,419 of record BLSH010016179.1, on the reverse strand, counting down.
GCTGCTGATCAGAGCTATGCACTTAAAATTCTATGGCCCCCGCATCAATCCCCCAGCATGCATCCACACCATGCAGCTGGTCAGCATTCCCTCCTCCCCCTCCTGCCAGCTGCGCCTGCTGCTGGGGCACACGGAGAAACTGTCAGGATGGAGAGCAGTGGGGGGGGGGGGGGTAAACATACAGTATGTCCTTTTCTTGAATAGACATAGTGACATAGTGAGCAATCAGTACTGATCGCTCCTGTGTCCATTTATCATTGAAGTATAGTAAACATGGTTTACTATGCTTCAGTTTGTGAATAAATAGGAGTCTCTATGCACCAACACCCATGTCAGATTGGGAGCAGTGGCTGTGCCCATGAAGACGTTGCATGCCAATTGACCTGAATAGGACTGCCTGTAGAGGGATACATGGAACACACTTTAGATTGCCCCATGGAAACGAGGCCTTAGCAGCAATTTAGCTGGAATTTTGTAAGTTGTGTTTGCGTGCACTAATAATGGTTTTAGTGTATCCTTAGTGAAAATAGCAATTTGATGAACATTTGTGGGCCCAAAAAATCATTTGCTTTCAGAAAATGTATGATTTGTCTTTTACAAACTTTGAAAGCTGTAAGGAAAAATAGTAACCTCCAGATTTTGAGTGTAAATTGTTTTTATTTACAGTTTTGCGCACCATCAGTTTTCACCATTTCACAAAAAGGCACAATTTAGAATGCACAAATATTTTTGTTATTTATTAACTCAATACAGTTTTAGTAGGAATTTAGCAGGGATTTTGTAAATTTTACCATGTATATATCCACGAATAATTATTTTTGTGTATTTTTAGCAAAAATATTGTTTTGCTAAACATTTGCGCAAATATCATGAGGCCTAAAAAAATCATTATCCCCTTCCTTTTATTTTACTTTAAACGTGGAGCACAGGGCCTGGCAGTATAAAGTTTAAGGTAAAAAACCTTCTGCGTCCAGGATCCCCCCCCCAGTTCACCCCAATATACTTAGCTAAGCCAGATCTAGATTCAGCGATGTCCCCCCCCCCCCCCCCCAGTTCACCCCAATATACTTAGCTAAGCCAGATCTAGATTCAGCGCTGTGCATGAGAGCAGCGGTTCTCTCCTCTCTCGCTCTCTCCTCACAGGGCAGTTTGATAGCAGTGGGAGCCATTGGCTGCTGCTGCTCTCAATTAAATCCAATGATGAGGACCCACAGAAAAGAAAGGGGCTGTGCTGTGCTAAACCATTGCGCAGAGCAGGCAAGTATAACATGTTTGTTATTTTAAAAAAATAAAGGTTTACAATCACTTTAAGCAGTAGCTTGCTCACACTTCTACAGGTTTCACACTCCAAAACATGGAAATATTCATATAAATTGGATGCGGTAATACATTAGGCAAAATTTCACACAACCAGTATTATGCCCTTACAGTATATATAATCAACATAAAAAAAGTGTGCTCCAATGTTCTTCCACCGATATGCTGCTTGTTTTCACTCTACACAAAAAAAAAAAAAATAGTCACTTCATGTGACTTCTTATGAAGAAATGTAATATGACCAGGGGCTGCACAGTAGGAGTACGTGGCAGAGCGGCTCTCCTGTGCCGGATCACGTATCTAGTATGTAATCTGGCACTTTGGGGTAGGGAGTGCATGCACTGGCTGTGCTGTGATTAGTCACAGCACAAGCCGAGCAATGGGTGCCGGCCCATGATTGACTATCGGCACTAGCTGATCGACTTGTGCTGTGACTAATGTTTTCATGCATAGTTGAGTCGCTTAGCCTGGTTTCCACATTCTATGCATGAGAACATAGGAACTGGGGTGCAGAAAAATTACAGCAGGTGATAGGCCAAAATTTTAAATATTTGGCTGTAGCAGGAGGCAGTTTGTTTGCGAAGGGCTGGAGGGCGGTACAAGGAAACCCTTGGGCAATAACACTTTCAAAGTCCAGGGGGTTAAATGAGCTTAAAGCTGAAATCCAGGAAACCTGGTTAGGTGCTTATTTCTGCCTGAGGGATTTGCAAAAGCAGATTCTCCACTCCTGCGGGCTGCTTTGCGCTGTAAGACCAGTCCTTGCAGCCCTTTTCCCATACTCTGGCAGTCTATGGTCCTCTAGCATCTTCAAGCCCTGCATTGGACATGAGGCTGCTGAAGAACAGTATACCACTGGTGGTCCATATCACAGCTTACAAAATACAGCTTAACACTTTGGGGAAATAATCCTTCCTTGTATACTCATTTATTTAGACTGCAGGTTGATACAGGTGGCTGAATTTATGGTAAGTAAGAACCAGTTATATTGTATGAAATGCTAGCCCCGCTTTGATACTATGTTAAATCCTTGTGACAAACCTCAATAGAAATGACTGAAACATCAATGCCAAGCTTTGCTCTCCATACAGTCTTCTCTGTGTGATTAATGATTGGCATTTTTGACTGCTAATCTTCTTGTTCATGCTGAGATGTTTAATTGCTGAAAATATCAATATTATTGATTTTTCCTTCTACTTATTGGATGGGATGATATCTGAAAACAGCTACATTTCACTCAAGAACCAATAAAAAAAAATAACCATTTCTCAAACGATGCCTTAATGTTGTACAAATCTGGAAAGAAGCCCTAATTATGTTGCAAAAAATAAACTAATATAATATCATAAAACACCATGCATAAATACCTCATGGAGAGGGAAAGCATCAACACTCGTTGTTCCTTGCTTGGCTCTCAACTGCTTTAATGCTTTATTTATGATTTTTAATCACAAAACACAAACACCTGTCATTGAGTTGATTCTGAAAAAAGGAGGACATGATTGAAGGTGCTACCCCCACCCACCAACCAATTTTCTTTAAATTTCCAATCTGCACTACAAAAAAAGAGGAATAAATTAATCTAGACAAACTTTGACCTTCATCCATTTTTAGGACTACATTGTTTTCTTTTCAACTCCTTTATATAGTGCTGAAATTCTAACATAGTGCTTTACAGAGAATTTTGTGCCATTCCCATCAACCCCTGCTCCCAAAGCAGCTTACAGTTCCTAACACTTATAACTACATATGGGAGGGCAATTTTCCATTAAAGCTAGGTAAACTACCTTTAGGCTTTTGCATTGTCAACTAGAAAGTCACATCAGCTATGGGTGTGAGGTTGCCACCATCCCTGTTAAATACATAATACTATAATTCTCCTCTAATGGGATTTTAAAGGCAACCAATAAAAAGGATCTATTTAAAAATTATATATGTTCTATTACAAAAACCCTCCTAGATTAAAATCTGGAGTAGCAAACTGTTCACAATAACTTCATATACAGTAATGTTTGATGAGCTTAAGTGGTACTCCCAGAACTAGCTTACACTGTATAACCATAAAGTCCTTGATTGACAGCTTGTTCAATAAACTGGGACATCCAAAGCGTTTAGAAACTTTGAATTTATAAGTATCTTCATCATGGATATCGTACTACTAATAGCCTCATAAGACCAAACATCCTTTTATCTTACAGTGTGGAAGCCATCCATCTCAGAGGGCACAATATTCAGGCATTCAAGGACCTCACAAGCCCATCCAGAAAGACGCCAACAGTTTTCCCTTGAATATGTAATAATGGTGGCCACAAGATTGTCCTCTCAAATCCCTTGATCCCAGCTCCACAAGCAATGCTCACACCCTGTCAAGCTGTGGAGCTGAGGACCACTTAAAGTGTTACTAAACCCTGGGCCCTCTATTCACTATCTGGTCTCCCATGGTACACATGCAGTTATTTTAGTAAATATAAACTACTAAATGCCTTTTCTAATCAGCAGTTAGAGAAGTCTTGTGACTTTTAACAGTGTCTGGTTAAAGCTTGTAGGAGTTTTCATCCTACTCTGACTGTCCTGCAGGACCACAAACCCTCTGTCTGAACAGTGCTGATTGGCCCTGTGCTTATCACATGCACCCTCCCAAGAATAAAAAAACTCTGGCAATACACACCAAACTGAGCATGTTCAAAGTGACGCTAAAGGCTCTGTCTTATCAGGAGATGGATTGGGGACAGTGTAAGAAGGGGAGGGTCAGAAGACAGGATCAAACAGCCTTTTTACACAATGGGGGGGGGGGGATTAACCTCTAACCAAGCATTCTTCACTGCATATATAGACTGGTTTTACTGTTGAGGGTTTAGTAACCCTTTAAGCTCAAACATTTACTGTATATGAAGTTATTGTGAACAGTTTGCTACTATGGATTTTAATTGAGGAATTTATAATAATGTAATAAAGCTTATATCATTTATAAATTGATCCTTTTTATTATTTGCCTTTAAAACCCCATTAAAGGAGAGTGATAAAATTAGGCTTTTGCATTGTAGGAACAAACAAGTGCACTTGAAGGACCCCCAAAAAGATAGGTCATACAAACTGTATAAACAAAGAAAAGCCAGAACTCTGGTGTATGCCCTGCAATTTTGTGTTTATTGGTGGGTACCCAATGACAGCCACAAATCTCGGCATGCCAAACTGGCCTTATTCAGAAGTAATGAATAAGGGCAGTTTGGCTGACATGCAATGATATTTGTAGCTGTAATTTGGTACCTGCCAATAAACACAAGACTGCAGAGTATAACTGTAGTGGCGGCTTTTCATTGCTTATATGGATCGTGTGGATGAGGAGTCAGCCGCCTCTGGCACAGCACCAGTGATAAAACCCCAGTATAACATTGGGAGGTGGCAGTACCTACATTTATGTATTAGGTGATACAAGCCCCAAGCAGATAATGTTCTTCATGACAGGGAAACCAGGACCTTGGTGTGGTGAAAGGCAACTACCAACCATTTAATGAACATTTCAGCAAAGTAAGCAGAAATTATAATGGCAAATAGGGGAATAAAGTTAAAATTAGTTTACAGCTTTCTAATTGCTCATGAGTTCTTTATTCAGTTTTAGATCCAAGGGCTCTTGAGTTTTAGATTTCCATTATGTTAGAACGTTGTTGCATCAATAATTGTTCACATCTCACAGAAAAGAATGAATAGAAGAATCTCAGAAAAGATTTTGAAAGGACCTTCGCATAAAACAGATCATTTATAATGCAATGCTTTCTGGAGGATTGCAATGCAAATGCATGCAAAGTTAATTATAGACTCAAAAGGGAGCGAAGGCTGGCCATGGCAATGAAAGAGAGAACACATGTATTTTTATGTGTTCCACCTCTGTAGCATTTACATGAAAAAAGAAAATGTTTATTTAAATTCAACGTTTTAATCTAACAAGAAAAGGTTTTTCAAGTTTTTAGGAAAGACATAAAATTACAGAAATAAAGTTATTACTTTACAAAGTAATACATATGGAGACCTTCACACATTCCAGAGCATAAGACAAGACAGATTGCTCTGTTCAATGAATAAAAGACAATTTTTAGTACAAAAGAGAGCAAGACAGTTGCTGCAGGCAATCACAATGCCTGTAGGGCATATAGGATTGGCACGCTTTCCTCACTATGACAACAACATTTGTCAAAAACTTTTTAAGAACAATAAATGTGATCCTTTATATAATATGTGTAACTACATCAATATTATTTAGTTTGCTGAAGCACTGTGCATCATAAAACAGCTGACAAATTCTATTCACATAGTTTTCAGTGATGCCAATCTATTGTAGCCTCTTCCTGCCTACATGCATGCACTTCAGCAACAGCTGCATGTCATTTCTCAGGGAGGGTTTCCCAATGGGGCCCACCAGTGCTGTAATTGGGGGAAGCCTTGGTAAGCAGAGGACTTTTTTCAGTTGGAACGCGGGGCACCTCCAGCACTGAATGTATGTAATGGCAAGGGGTGCTGGAGTGTCTATTGATGTTGGCTGTTGAAGAATTTATTGTCACTGGAGGTACCTATTGTTGCTGGGCAGTCAATAATTGCTGAGAGGGATCTTCTGTTGAGGGAGGTGTCTACTGTTGCTGGCTGCTGGAGTTTCTACTGATGCTGGCTGTTGGAAGATCTATTGTTTCTGGGGGGTACATTGTTGTGGGGGGTGTAATATTATTTGGGTGGATCTATTGTTGCTGGGTCAACTGTTACTGGCTGAAGGGGATCCATTATACTGCTTTTCTTGTTATCATTGACACATTCCATACAAATTACTTAGCACCACAAAACAATACTTGGTTCTGTATTCTCTAAAAGGGGTTGTACTAGGAGGTGGGTGGGGGTGGAACCAAATAAAGGTGATTGGATGTGGATGGGGGCAAAGACATGGGGACCTTGGAAGGTTGTAACGAAGAGGAGGTCCAACTTGTCCTACACCCAGGACTGACTCTGGGTTAACCGTCCCTCAGGATTCTGAGTGACCGGTTAACCCAGAGTCCTTGACGAAGGACTAACCGGCCTTTCTTTTAGTCCTTCTGTTATCGCTTATAATTAAGCGATAACAGTGTGTTCACCCACCCGAGACCCACGTCACGAGAGGTGGGCTCGGGTGGGAAAAAACTTCGTTTAATCTCGGGGTCCGAGATTAGCACAAATTTTTTTTGGGGTAAACTTAGGTACGTAGGCCACAGGGCGTAAATCTAGTCCCCCGGTCCGCGTACCTACCCCCCGCCGCGGAGACGTGGGACGTACCTGTTTGACTGTGACAACGTTAGTACCTATTCCCGTTTAACCCCATCATGACAGCTTGTAACGCCCGTCGAACGAAAATTTTAACATGATAAAGTGTATATGAATTGTTCCCGAAAAAAAAGAGTCTCTTATCCACGTCCGTGAGGTTGGAAGGTTCCAGGGGTACAGAAACGGGGGT
>BLSH010016179.1:956039-978911 GCA_018402905.1 Glandirana rugosa | reverse complement strand
GGGGGAGTCATGACCTGGCATTATCAAACAGATATTTTAGGGGCTACAGAGGAATAATTTAAAAAGCAGAAGCACCATTCTGCTAGTTGCCCATTAAATAGACAGGAGCAGCATTTTGTTTTTGGGTTAACAAACACTTTAACTAGAACGGCATATCTTGACTTTGTTTAACCACCTGCCAGCCACCCGCCGTGGCTTGACGGCGGCAAAGTGGTTCATTATCGCGAAACGCTGTCACCTGATGGCGGCCGCGATAACAAGGCACGCTCGCGCACTCACTGTGTTCCGGGGGCGCCAGGGAGCGCGTAGGGCGGACAAGATCGCCGCCGGGTACCCGCGATGGCCCCCATACAGTGAGAGAACGGAGGTCCGTGTATGTAAACACGGATCTCCGTTCGTTCTGACAGAGGGGGAAGGGCTGTGATCACAGGCTTCCTCTATATGGAAGCCGTGATCACTCCCCTCCCCCTGCCAGCCCAGCCAGTTAGAACACACTGAGGGAACAAAGTTAACCCTTAGAGCGCCCCCTCCAGGTTAACCCCTTTACTGAAAATGGCATTTACATAGCAATCAGTGCATCTTCATAGCACTGATTGCTGTATAAATGCCAATGGTCCCAAAAAAGTGTCAAAATGGTCCGACATGTCTGCCGCAATATCGCAGTGCCGCTAAAAATCGCAGATCGCCGCCATTGCTAGTAAAAAATAAAAAAAATAAAAACCCCATAACCAAATTCTCATCATTCGTAAACGCAGCAACTTTTGCGCAAACCAATCAATAAACGCTGATTGCAATTTTTTTAACAATAATATGAGAAAGAATATAAAACCAATGAAACCACCAAAAGAAAGCTCTACGTGTGGGGAAAAAAGGACACAAATTGTGTTTGCGTACAACGTCTCACGTCAGTTAAAGCGATACAGTGCCGAATCGCAAAAAGTGCTCTGGTCTTAACATGGGAAATCCTTCTGGGGCTAAAGTGGTTAAACTGTAATAAACTTTTTCAACACTGCATTTTTGTGCAAAATCCTTCAATTACAACTCAAATTGAAATATACTTTCTTCTTAATACACAAAGTTCTGTAACTGCATCAGCCAAAAAAAAAAAAAAAAAAAAAAAGTAAAAACAGACTGCTAACAAAAGTTTAGAACAGACTACGAAAAAAATTTTAGATTCACACTCCTGGCAATCCTCTTTTGGACAAACCTATTTGAAAATGATTGAATGCAGCATAAAGCCTTCTTCCAAAAATAAGAGTATTCCTCATTTCAAGATGCAAACCTATGGCCAGAGCACATCTAGAACCAATGGTGTATACTGCAAATCCTGCCTAATATTGTACAGCTATTGATTCCAAACTTCATACAGCTATGGCTATTGTGTAAAAAGTCAACAATCCATCTTTAACGGTTTTTAATATTCTAGAACAACCTGTTCCTTATGGTATGTGCTCGCTCATTATATCTGAAGCCCATATATCAGTTATGGAAAAGGATGAATGTGCCTAGCCACATCATGTATATCATAATGAGAACCCGCATTGGTATATATGGGTATAGTTTCCTACTAAGTAAAGATGCTCCACCTAGTGGTAACATCTACAAAAAATGTAAAAAACAAAAAACAATTCAACAACCATAAGAGATTTTATTTATGGGGCTTAAATAAAGCAGCAAGACTCGAAACTGCAAGAACTCTTAGAACCTTGATTGCCTTGTCAGTACTAACATCTAATTTACAGCTATAGTAGTGGTTTGTTTTAATAATGTAATTTACAACAGATGTATGCCAGATGCAAATAAAAAAAGAAGAGGTCCCTCTGGAAAACTCCTATATACCAAAAAGGGGAAAAGCTTCTATTTAATCTGCTGAAAAGGTAAAATGACAATGAGGCTTAGAGAATAGAGGAAGATAACATCTACAAAAAAAAAAGGCATTTCTGTAACCAATAAAAAATAAAGGGAAATAAAAGATTTACTTTAAACTTTTTTAAAGTAAACTATTACTTGACAGGCCGCTTCCCTCAATTGTACATGCTTTTCTTTCCCAAGTCCCTGCTGCCCTATTCACAAGCCAAAGCCCAATGCGGTCACAGTTATTAAAATATCAATGCATGTTGGTAATAGGCACATATGTTTATGCTCTTCAGATGCCCCAATGTGCCACTGCAGTACCCTGAATGCCACCATGTGAAATCACTTAGGAATGATAATTGTTGCCCAGACACCAAGCATTGCATTGTTGGATGTAGAAGGAGTTTCACAGTGCCCCATAGTTAAAAATGTTGGATTTTTCTAGGAGAACTGGAGCGGTGGATAGAACAACAGTGAAGCACTGGTAAGGTAAAGAAATAGGCACCTTATAATGCCTACTGTACCAAGTTGTACTGTTATTTCATACTTGGCTGCATAATCCATACAAAAGTACCAGTGCTGCATCTACTGGTATTGTATTGCTTATCTACGAGGGAGGGTAATTTGGTGAAACCAATCACAGCATCAGGAACCCATGAACAGAGCAGGACTCCTTCACTTGAACACTAAAGACTGCAACGCAAAGCCAACATTTTATTGAGCTTATTTCTGAGCATTCCAGCCAAATACAAATCTTCTACTGATGGATTTGTATCTTTTGTGGCTTTTCAAGAATATATTTAAATGAAAGCTTTTGGGCCCAAAGTTTAGATGAGTAAACGTGTATATAGAACAATTTTCTGCAAATTAATTTGAAATCTTACCACAGACTGGGGTTCCTCTTTAAAATTACTACACAGAGCCGTTGTATGCCGTAAAATATAGGAAGTTAGTGGAAAGTGATTGGTACCATTGATTACTACACATAGCTGCTCTTTGCACTATGCCATTTTGACAGTACAAAAATCCAAAAATCCAAAAATGCACTCATACTGTATACAGTGCTTTGAAAAAGTATTCACGCCTCTTGAAATTTTCCACATTTTGTCATGTTACAACCAAAACCGTAAATGTATTTTATTGGGATTTTATGTGATAGACCAACACAAAGTGGCACATAATTGTGATGCAGAAGGAAAATTATAAATGGCTTTCAAAATGGTTTACAAATAAATATCTGAAAAGTGTGGCATGCATTTGTATTCAGTACTCTGATACCCCTAACTAAAATCTAGTGGAACAAACTGCCTTCAGATGTCACCTAATAAATAGAGTCCACCTGTGTGTAATTTAATCTCAGTATAAATACAGCTGTTCTGTGAAGCCTTCAGAGCTTTGTTAGAGAACCTTCGTGAACAAACAGCATCGTGAAGGCCAAGGAACACATCAGACCGGTCAGGGATAACGTTGTGGAGAAGTTTAATCACTTCCATACCAGGCCTATTCTCGCACTCCTCTCCAACATGTAAAAAATCATAATTTTTCTGCTAGAAAATTATACAGAACCCCCAAATAGTATATGTTTTTTTAGCAGAAACTCTAGGGAATGAAATGGCGATCGTTGCAACTTTTTACGTCACACTGTATTTTCGTTAGCCCAATTTTTTTTGTATAATGTTTAAGATGATGTTAGGTCGAGTAAAGAGATACCAAACATGTCATGCTTTAAAATTGCTCACACTCGTGGAATGGCGCAAAACTTTGGTACTTAAAAATCTCCATAGGCAACGCTTTAAAATTTTTTACAGGTTACCAGTTTAGAGTTACAGAGGAGGTCTTGCACTAGAATTGTTTCTCTAGCTCTAATGCACACAGCGATACCTCACATGTGTGGTTTGAACACTGTCTACATACGTGGGCGCGACTTAGGTATGCGTTCGCTTCTGTGCGCGAGCAGGTGCAGACGGGGTGCTTTAGATTATTTTTTTTATTATTATTGTTTATGTTACCTTTATTTTTTTATTTTGACACTTGGATCACTTTTGTTCCTATTACAAGGAATGTAAACACTACTTGTAATGGGAATAGTGTGCGACAGGACCTCTTTATGGAGATGTCGGGTCAATAAGACCCCACATCTCTCCGTCAGGCTGGAAAGTCCGAGATCAAAAATAAACTGTCTCTGCCTTTCCAGCCACGTCCACAGCTTTGCTTACTAAGGCCAGCCTGGACTTGACATTATAACTTTGAGTCCGGGCCTCCGAGGATAATAGATGACTGGGGACCATCTGGTTACCAGTCATCTCTCTGATCAACTTCCGGCGGCAATGGATTCATTCTCCTGCTCGTATGGGCGAACCCAGAGCAGCACCGGAGGGCGGCGGGGGGGGTGTCCCCTCCCGCCGCCTGTAAGAACGATCAAGCAGCTGAACTGCCGCTATGATCATTCTTATGGGGCACAGAATAGCCGGCTGGAAAAAAATTATATCTGAATGATGCCTGTAGCTGCAGGCATCATTCAGATATCACCACTCAAAGTACAGGACATCATATGACGTCCACCTAGGGGGAAGTGGTTAAAGCAGGGTTAGATTTTTAAAAAAATATCCCAAGCTTTGGACATCTCAAGGAGCAGTGTTCAATCCATCATCCCAAAATGGAAAGAATATGGCACAACTGAAAACCTACCAAGACAAATGTCCACCTAAACTGACAGGCCAGCCAAGGAGAGCATTAATCAGAGAAGCAGCCAAGAGGCCCATGGTAACTCTGGAGGAGCTGCAGAGATCCACAGGACAACTATTAGTTGTGCACTCCACAAATCTGGCATTCATGGAAGAGTGACAAGAAGAAAGCCATTGTTGAAAGAAAGCCATAAGAAGTCCCATTTGCAATTTGTGGGAAGCCATGTGGGGGACACAACAAACAAGTGGAAGAAGGTGCTTTGGTCAGATGAGACCAAAATTGAACTTTTTAGCCTAGAAGCAAAACGCTAAGTGTGGCAGAAAACTAACACTGCACATCACCCTGAACACACCATCCCCACTGTGAAACATGGTGGTGGGGAGGGTTTTCTTCAGCAGGGAAGCTAGTCAGCGTTGAAGGGAAAATGGATGGAGCCAAATACAGGCAATCTCAGAAGAAAAACTGTTAAGGGTCTGCAAAATACTTGAGACTGGGGCGAAGGTTCACCTTCCAGCAGGACAATGACCTTAAACATACAGCCAGAGCTACAATGGAATGGTTTCAAAGCATATTCATGTGTTAGAATGGCCCTGTCAAAGTCCAGACCTAAATCCAATTGAAAATCTGTGGCAAGACTTGAAAATTGCTGTTCACAGACGCTCTCCTTCCAATCTGACAGAGCTTGAGGTGTTTTTCAAAGAAGAATGGGCAAAAATGTCACTCTCTAGATATGCAAAGCTGGTAGAGACATAACCAAAAAGACTTGTAGCTATAATTGCAGGGAAAGGTGGAACTACAAAGTATTGAATCAGGGGGCTGAATACAAATGCATGCCACACTTTTCAGATATTTGTAAAACATTTTGAAAACCATTTATCATTTTCCTTCCACTTCACAATTTTGTGCCACTGTGTGTTGGCCTATCACATAAAATTCCAGCAAAATACATTTACGTTTTTGGTTGCAACATGACAAAATGTGGAACATATCAAGGGGTATGATTAGTTTTTCAAGGCACTGAACACATATACAGTACCATTATTGCAGGTTGGATGATTATTAAACTATTTACCATAATTCCTTATTCCATGGCACTACAGCCTATGAGTAGTTTTGGCCTACAACAAAAAATTCAAAACCATAAAGCACGTTCAGAAAAGGATCACCTTCAGAAATTTTTTGTCCTTATATAATATTATATTTTTTTGTTCAGCACTGAAAATGATAAATGGGTTTTAAGGATGACAGCATGACATGACGACATCAAGAGCAGCATACAGTTAGTGGCCAACTTACCTCTTCCTTTTGCCCAGGTGTATGCTCGATTAATTGTAGCAGTTCCTAGTTCTTGAATTTGTGGCTCAGCTTGTATATTTCTTAAGTGAATTTCACCTGTTTTGTTTGAGATTTTTAATGGCAAAATGTGTTTTGGGATAGCTTTGTAAAACCAAGCTCCAGACCTCTTCCAGACCTATGGAAAGATATAGGGAAATGCTATGGTAAACATGGCTATTTAGTTTACAGGAAAAGGTCATCTAAGCCAGTGACTCTCAAACATTCAAAAAGTAATCTGGCCAACACATCTGGTAAATAAAAGAGAGCATCACTTGCATATGGACCATATTTGGGCCCAATCGTGGCTGCACCCCTTACAGTTACCCCTCTCTTAATATTACAGATGTAAAAAGCTCCAAGTACAAAAGGTGAAAAAGCAAAGTACCCCTGAAAATGGGGCCATATGCTGTGCATACCAGTTATCCAGGACAAAAACAAAATGTGTAAGTGCTCATTATTATTTCCAACCCCAGAATCTATTATATGTCAAGTTACTATAATGCCTTACAATTACTGTAGATGCAACAGACCAAAAGACATGCAGCTGAATTTCCAAGGATTGTAATAATCTCCTCTTATTGATTGAATATAGTAATATTTTGTCAGTTTGGTTCCATATGTGTATTCCATATTCCCAGTTTAATACCTCTGGGGAGGCGTCCTCGTCGATCCTACTTTCCGAACATTCTGGTAACTATTTTATATAGGTTATATATTTTCTACATATGTTGATGATGCTATTAGCTGGCTTCAATACAAGTATAGGATTTCAGTCCTGTTCATTGATCTTCTAGACAAATGGTCCCTCTATGGTCATATCTTGATCTGTTGGATTTGGAGGTCTGAACTTCTACTACTACATACTATATCACTGCATCGTGTGCACTATTGACATTTTTGAACAATTGAGATTCCTGGTGGGTTCATTTTGGTTGATTGAACGCTTTACTGAAATGCTATTTATTTGTTTGTTTACTCATTATTATTGTTTTTCACAAATTACTGTGACTATTTAGCATGTATGGATATTATTATGTCTTTACTTCACCATATATTTTTCTATATATAATATTTACTTCAATACAGCGCCTGTCAGTCTCCCGAGGAAGCCTATTTAAGGTGAAAACATGTTGAGCAAGTGTGACTAAACAGCTGTAATGTGATATGTAATGATTTTATGCAAGTTTCTACATATACTTTTTTTTAAACTTTTAAATGTACCTAAATAAAATTGTTGGGTTTTAATTCCAAAAACTGTATTCCTGTTACTTGGCACCTTGAAAGTCCTATGTCTTCCAAATCAACTTTTTATATTTAAGTGACAGTTTTTGTGCCCAAAGTTCAGCTTTAGGTGAATAATGAAGCAAAAATGTGCATGTACCCAATACCCTATTCATTGTGCCCATTATTTCATAAGGAAAGACTGATAATACTGTTCATGTCCACTACTGTACTCTCTTAAAATTGCATGGAAATGTTACATTATAAGAGTCATTACAAGTAATGATATAATTACACATTTCAGACAGTCTGTCAATTGAAAGAAATATAACAAGCACAGTTTGTGCACATTGTGCTCAGCAGCTGAGAAGGATAAAATCAAATTTTCTATATTTAAAAACGCAGGCAAAAGAAAAACAGACATCATTGCCCAGACAGCATTATAGGCACTCCAGAGCTAGCCTACAGCCTGGAGCCGTCATGTTTGAAAACACAAGTTATTCTAAGACCTGGAATCAAATTATTAATTATTTTTACAGAGCAAAATGATGCTTGCAAATAATACATTACAGGGAAATAATGCAAGCCTGTAAAGTGATGCAAACTGTGAAAACCATGATCCGTTCACAAATGAGTTTTTAAAGACGGCCAAGTAAAATGTTCTACCATTTACCTTAATTGTGCTTATTTTCAATACAACCACAATTCTGTAGCAAAGCATAACTAGAGGATTACTAAATAAAGCTAGGATCTCATCTGTGCGGAGAGCCTACCCTGCTGGCAGAACACAATGTTTAGTGTTTTGCTGGCTATAGCTGCAGGCACAAATCATTTGGGTAAAAACCCAACAGGCTTGTTGTGTACAATCAGGGTTCCCATACATGGATTGAAATTTGGCCAGTCCTTGAGAACTGGCAGAATTGCTATCCATGTATGGCCGTCTTTAGTTCACTTTTACCAAAAAACTGCCTATGCAATTAAGGGGTATCTGCACATAAAGACAAACTGTGCAGCTTTGACTAAAGCTGAATTATGCCCTTGCTGAAGGTGTGGGCTAGGGCTAACCAATACAGTTTTCTTTATTGGCGCGTACCGATACTTTCAGTCAAGTCCTCGCTGATACCGAGTACCAACACTTTGCAGTGTGATTTGCGTCAAAACAAAAATAATTGTCACAAATGGCACTGCAAAGAATTGCACGTGATTTCCCTACAATGCTCCTGTGTGTGTGTGTGTGTGTGTATGTGTGTGTGTAGAAAGGGATTACAGCTCCACCTAGTGGCCACATGCAACATAATCTACATAGGTGACCCAGTCCGCTAATGGTAGCAAATCGGGGCTGCTAGAGGTGCTCACAGGGTTGGAGGAGAATTTCCAGGACTCCATGGGTATAGGGCAAAAGTGATGTCAGCTTGGGGGCAGGCCACCTCTACATCTCCTCCAGCGGACCCAATTTGCTACTATCGGTAGACCGGGACACAGTGGCTGGTGCTAAATATTCTGGGGGTGGCAAACTGACGCAATATTCACAAGGACAACCCCCCCGGCGTTAGACTGACAAGATGGCAGTGGCAATTCACCAACACCACCCACTCTGAGGCCACCCTTTTTTTAAGCCAATTAGAGTCTCAGACTCTAATCCTGTGTTTCAAAAAAAAATCAGGGGAGAGAAAGTGCATGTGTTGGGGGTTGAATCAGTGAAAGAAATCGCTCTTGTGATGGTGAAAGTGAACAGTTATAGCTGGGAGTCTCATAGCAACGTCCTGGAACTTTTCATGGCAAGCTTCATGAGGGACATAAATGGCCTACACCTATGGCAAGGGCATTATTCAACTTTGATCAAAGCTGCACTTTTTGTTTTAATCTACAGATGTCCCTATATCTGCAGTGCACGTTTTTTGGTAAAGGCGAACTATGCCTTTAATAAATACATTTGTATCTGTGCTCCAGTTTGAGGTTTTATAAACAAAATTATTTGCTGTAAAATTTTCTCCTTGATACTATTGGCTATTTTATTGTTTTAGGTAAGGGGCTGGGTACTGCACTTAGGATGTAAATGTATAAGTTTGCTTAAAAATGTGAGAAAAAATGCAAACCTCAAATTAGTGAATGCTCCTGCTCCCTAATAGTGCTGGATAGCAGAATAGTAAAACCGTGTTCAAACCACACATGTGTGGTATCGCCAGGATCGTTAGAGTGAGTGCAATAATTCTAGCACAAGACCTCCTCTGTAACCCTAAACTGATAACCTGTAGAAAATTTTAAAGCGTTTCCTATGGAGATTTTTATCTCTAATGACCTGAAAGTGAATAACTTTACGCCAAGTTGAGCTCAAAACAGCATTTTCCAGATAATAAGGTTAATTGGGTTATAAAGAAGAGACTAAATAAAACAATAAAATAAGCAAATGTGTGTGGGGCTGGGCCAGGCGCTACTTTTGGAATAGTGTGAAAAATGTGAGTAAAAAATGCAAACCTCAAATTAGTGAATGCTCCTGCTCCCTAATAGTGCTGGATAGCAGAATGGTAACCGTTAACCAAAAGAAGAAATAAAGGAAAAAATAAAGTAAAACGTACCTGTGAATAAGTTGTATATACCAACTATTGATTTTTGTGCCAAGTGCAATCAAGTGATAATATCCTGTATACAATATAGTAAATCACCAACAAATGTTCATCATCAGATACAGCCGCTCTGTGATATTAGTGTACATATATCGATGTAATAATGAATATTAGTCTCTGTAGTGAAGCAATAAAAACAATAAAAACGAACCAATCGATAAAAAGTCCCAAAAGTGCACAGTGCAAATAAAATAAAATATTAGTGATGGCTGATTAGTAGCAGTCTTCCAGCTGGTGTGCTAATAGTGCAGAGAGTCTTCAGGTACTTGGGTGGGTGCAGGACACGCGTGCTCCCCAATGAGAACCCCACTTACCAGACGGCGCCACCCCTGCAGGGGTAAAGAGCATGGGCTCCTAATGGATAGTGACTGGGGTCTCCTTTCTTTCCTGATGGTGGTAGCTTCGGGGTACTCCTCCGTTGATATTAGTATCCAGGTGCAGAAGAAAAGAAAGAAACATCCATAGCGTAATCCTTAAAAAACTTCCTTTCTTTATTTCTCCAAAAAAGTTTTTCATATAAAACAAAGCTCCAATCCAATGTTCATAAAGTCAATAAAAATTAATAAACCGGTGGTCACTTTAGGTTTTGAAAATGGAACGGCCTGCTGTGGTATTGATGAAGACTAGCACACTTCCTGGAAATACGTTGTGCGTTCCACCGGCCTAAGTTCAGAAACCGGAAGCAACATAATTACATATGTCTGGCCCTGCCTTGTGCGTTTCGTCACTTGACGTCTTCTGAGGCATTTCCAGACATCGTACAGTACAGTTTTTATACTGCCCATGGGAGGGGACTGAGTGCCATCACGTTACCATGGGAGAAGTGATGCAACTATACAGGGTCATGATGGACATGCCACCAGTAATCAGGGCGAATGTAAATACAAATGAGCTTAAATTACATTCTCATAATAGATAGAAACCGGGGTAAAAATAAATGTAAGAGATAGTCCACGGTGAGACTGCCCCTATTGGTGGGGTGGTAAATGGAACCAACTGTATTTTATCCCAATGGTAAGTAACGTTAACGCTTATTCCAGCTCCCCTGCAAAGCCAGATAGTACCCTGTAAAAGTACCGGCCGCCACTTTTCCCAAACCAATGGTATTACTATAAAATCCTGATACATCAGTTTGTAAAGTGCAACAGTTAATAATCAATAAAAAAATATATGTATTAAAAATGTTAGTTGCTACAAAATAAAATAAAATAAAATAAAAGGGCACATGTTAAATGTGATACAAATTGGAGGATAACAAAGGACATATGTATAATAGCAAAAGCAATGTGTTGTTATATTGCACAAAATTGGGGGAGGTGGGCTCTGTGATAAGATATGGGGATCCTAACCCATAAAGCTACTACTTAAGGGCAAGCGGCCCCTAGTGGTGGGAAGTGTTCAAAGTCTAAAAGCGTTCTGCTTATTCCGGCTCCCTAACAAAGCCAGACATTACCCTGTAAAAAGCGTAAGTAAAACCTATATGGTTTGCTCGAACTACAGGTCTAGTTTTGATAGTTGGCCTATATATAGTATGAGTGAAAAATAATAATAAATAGGAGCCAGTGTCTCATAAAGCACCTTCTATATAAAAGGAGATCAAAAGGTAGGTGTAATACTAAAGGCGTTGCAGGGGTTTTTTACTATGAGGCACAAACTAAATGTGGGGAGGGGCTTGTGGTGACCTATTGTGGAACGAACATTTTTAATACATATATTTGTTAGTACTTATAATACCATATTTTATCCGATTATTAACTGTTGCACTTTACAAACTGATGTTTTTATCAGAACCCTGATCAGGTTTTTATAGTAATACCATTGGTTTGGGAAAAGTGGCAGCCGGTACTTTTACAGGGTACTATCTGGCTTTGCAGGGGAGCCAGAAAAAGCATTAACGTTACTTACCATTGGGATAAAATACAATTGGTTCCATTTACCACCCCACCAATAGGGGCAGTCTCACCGTGGACTATCTTTTACATTTATTTTTACCCCGGTTTCTATCTATTATGAGAATGTAATTTAAGCTCATTTGTATTTACATTTGCCCGGATTACTGGTGGCATCTCCATCATGACCCTCTATAGTTGTATCACTTCTCCATGGTAACGCGATGGCGCTCAGTCCCCTCCCATGGGCAGTATAAAAAGCTGTACTGTACGATGTCTGGAAATGCCTCAGAAGACACCAAGAGACGAAACGTGTAAGACGGCGCCAGACATACGCAATTACGTCACTTTCGGTTTCGGAACTTAGGCCAGTGGAACGCACGCCATATCTCCAGGAAGCGTGCTAGTCTTCATCAATAGCACAGCAGGCCGTTCCATTTTCAAAACCTAAAGTGACCACCGGTTTATTCATTTTTATTGACTTTGTGAATGTTGGATTGGAGCTTTGTTTTATATGAAAAACTTTTTTGGAGAAACAAAGAAAGAAGTTTTTTAAGGATTACGCTATGGACGTTTCTTTCTTTTCTTCTGCAACTGGATACAAATATCAACGGAGGAGGACCCCGGAGCTACCGCCAACAGGAAAGAGAGGAGACCCCAGTCACTATCCATTAGGCGTCCATGTGCTTTACCCCTGCAGGGGTGGCGCCGTCTGGTACTCACGGGGGGTTCTCACGGGGGAGCACGCGTGTCCTGCACCCACCCAAGTACCTGAAGACTCTCTGCACTATTAGCACACCAGCTGGAAGACTGCTACTAATCAGCCATCACTAATATTTTATTTTATTTGCACTGTGCACTTTTGGGACTTTTTATCGATTGGTTTGTATTTATTATTTTTATTGCTTCACTACAGAGACTAATATTCATTATTACATCAATATATGTACAATAATATCACAGAGCGGCTGTATCTGATGATGAACATTTGTTGGTGATTTACTATATCGTATACAGGATATTATCACTTGATTGCACTTGGCACAAAAATCAATAGTTGGTATATACAACTTATTCACAGGTACGTTTTACTTTATTTTTTCCTTTTTTTCCTTTATTTCTTCTTTTGGTTAACGGTTACCATTCTGCTATCCAGCACTATTAGGGAGCAGGAGCATTCACTAATTTGAGGTTTGCATTTTTTACTCACATTTTTCGCACTATTCCAAAAGTAGCGCCTGGCCCAGCCCCACACACATTTGCTTATTTTATTGTTTTATTTAGTCTCTTTTTTTATACCCAATTAACCTTATTATCTGGAAAATGCTGTTTTGAGCTCAACTTGGCGTAAAGTTATTCACTTTCAGGTCATTAGAGATAAAAATCTCCATAGGAAACGCTTTAAAATTTTCTACAGGTTATCAGTTTAGGGTTACAGAGGAGGTCTTGTGCTAGAATTATTGCACTCGCTCTAACAATCCTGGCGATACCACACGTGTGGTTTGAACACGGTTTACATTTGCGGGCGCAACTTATGTATGCATTTGCTTCTGTGCGTGAGCACGGAGGAATGGGGTGCTTTAAAAAAAATGTTTTTTTCCTTACTTATTATATTTTATATTTTTTATTTTTACACTGTCCCTTTAAAAAAAAAAAAATCTGATCACTTTTATTGCTGTCACAAGGAATGTAAACATAGTAACAGTAATAGGCAGTGGCATGTACTCTTTATGGAGGGATCTGGGGTCCATAAGACCCCAAATCCCTCCTTTGCACTTCAAAAGCATTCAAAACGTCAAGTTTGGCTGTTTTGAATGCTGTAATTTTTTTAAATTTGGCACCTTTAAATCTTCTGTAAACCGGAAGCGTCGTGACATCGCTCCTAGGTTACCAGATCCGAGACCCGATCAAAGCCGATTACGGCTTCATTCGGGTTGCTGGCTGGTGGCTCAGGCCTCCCAGTGAGACGGAAGAGCTCGGGCAAGCCGTGGAAGGCGGTGGGACGTCCCCTCCTGCTGTTTGGGATAAGAAAGCCGACTGTCAGCTCTAAAAAATGGGAACCGGATTGATGCCTGCAGCACAACCCTTTCGAGCCGAAGGCTGCATATTTGTGTTACGTCAGTGTGAAGGGGTTAATATTATAGGTAATAACACCAGAGGTAGTTGATCCAAGGAATATCTGAATGTCTCATGGGGGATCAGGAAGGCATTTTGCCCTACTGGATCAAATTGGCTCATGCTTTATTGGGGGGGAGTTTGCCTTCACCCGGATCAACTATAGGTATAAGATAGTATATATGGAGGTTTTGTAATTGTGTGTGTTGTTTTAATTGGTTGAACTAGATGGACTAGTGTATTTTCCAACCTAACTATATAACTATATATAAACGTTTTTTGTGATAAACTCATGTAGTTTGCTGAATTGATCCCCAGGAACAGGTGTTGCTGACCTGTACTTTGCATTATTGTATGAGGCCATTCTGCAGCACACCAGCCATTTTTGCTCTGGAGCTATACAAATCTCAAAAGCCAGTTCACAGAACAGTAAACTGACATGCCCTTTATACAGCAGAGATGATCTGATTACTGGCAGACAGACACAGGGGGAATAATTATAACTCAATAAGGTCATGCCAAGTTCTCAGCAGCCTGATAACAATTTGCTTTGGGCAGTTCTGGAGACTCCAATCTATGAAGTCACTTAATCACAGGGGCCATTCTCTAGTAACCCCCATTCCAAAGTCCACTCAAGTGACAAAATGGATGCCTATTATGTAGCTTCTAAAGCATCAAAGCTGACTTCACATTAACAACAAATCAGTCAGGAAGAGTAAAGATTCTTTGTAAGGCCTATGGCAGGTAGCTAAAAGTAGAAATGCGTGTGGTGAGATATCTCCATCAGAGATCTATAAAGCTGTTGGGTGATTCAACCCCCTGCCATATATCTACTATAATATCAGCTTTGAGTGGGTTAATCCTTTTAAAGTATTGTACAGTCCAATAAAACTTTTTTTGAAATTGCATATAGCCTGGGGTCACTCTATACTAGCATATTATGGATACTTTCCCAATTTTCTGTGCAATGTTTCTTTTTGGTATGTTGACCCGCCTATATTTTGACGGATGCGTGATTTTGTCCCTCTTGTATTCCCCCCTGTAAGGGTGAGTCTGTTGTTCTGTAATTTTTAACTCTTTAAAAAGTGTTGCACTGCAGAATTACTTTGTACTTATTTTGTACTGAAACTGTTATTTCATTTATTATTGTCATGTTTAACTGAAAAATGTAATTATATAAATATCCCATTAACTCCACTTTATGCAATTAAAATATCTAGTCTTTGCTGTGTTCTCTATGAAGTTTTATGGACTGCGGAAGACATTTCTAAATCTACTTTCCAAAATCTCTGTGGCACTAGAAGATGATATATATATATATATATATATATATATATATATATATATATATATATATATATATTTAGCAATGCTGTCTAATTCCAATCATCACCAGTTATAAAACATTGAACTATACCACATAATATTATCTGTATCATGAAGGTGGGTGAACTATCCCAAATTAATAGAGCTGAGCAGTGACTGAAGAAGAATCACTGATTTGCTCAGTTTGATTCCCCGGAATGTCAGCATTTTTAGCCCAGGTTCACACTGACAGCGAGAATGAAAGCAATTTCATTCCCGCATGTCAGTCCCAATTTCGGGGGCGATTTCAGAGACATCTGTGTGGGTTGCTGCACAGATGACTATGGAAATCGCACCCCGAAGTCGCCACAGAAACTACTTTTGGGAATCGGTATGGCGCCACGAATGCGGCATTCACACCGATTCAGACTGTGCCATTGCTGGCAATTGCCATCGATTTGGCATGCGATTTGACATGTCAAATCACATGCCAAATCACTCCAATGTGAGCCTAGGCTCAGATCTGTGTTATCTAATTAGGCAATCCTGATTCAAGAAGCATATGTTGCATAGATTAGGTGAAAATTCCCTGACTGAATCACCTTATTTGCTGACATTTGTATAATAGAAAGCCAGTAATTCATAGTAACAGCCAGGCACCTAACATTTTCTATCGAGATCAGTGGTGAGAGCCTCCATATCTATCTCATGGTGGGCTTACTTTATTAGTTCTGTTAAAAGGATTTTTTCTGATGCAATGTCTAACAGAAATGAGGCACAAAAATATAGTGCCAGCTGTAAAACTATAAAGTACTTTTATCAGATTAGGTTTAGGATTGGGTGTAAAAAGCATGTCAGCAGCCAAGCTTTCCACTATCACTTCTAGTCTTCCAGCAAAATCTCAGGATATCAATTTTACACCCAACATACATGTTCTGCTTGAGCTCTGACATAGAAAGCTTGCCTCTTAAAGCTCATATAGAAACTACCAATATATTCTGCCCTTTGCTGAATACGCTGGAAGGACAGAAAAATTTATCTTGATTATTGGGCCCCTTGGCACATCTAAAAGCTCCTAATACAGTGCATCCGGAAAGTATTCACAGCGAGCGCTTCACTTTTTCCACATTTTGTTATGTTACAGCTTTATTCCAAAATGGATTACATTTTACAAACAATACCCCATAATGACAATGTGAAAGAAGTTTGTTTGAAATCTTTGCAAATTTATTAATAAAAAAGGAAAAAAAATCACACGTGCATACAGTATCTCACAAAAGTGAGTACACCCCTCACATTTTTGTAAATATTTTATTATATCTTTTCATGTGACTACACTGAAGAAATGACACTTTGCTACAATGTAAAGTAGTGAGTGTACAGCTTGTATAACAGTGTAAATTTGCTGTCCTCTCAAAATAACACAACAGCCATTAGTGTCTAAACCGCTGCCAACAAAGGTGAGTACACTCCTAAGTGAAAATGTCCAAACTGGGCCCAGGTAGCCATTTTCCCTCCCTGGTGTCATCTGAGTCGTTAGTGTTACAAGGTCTCAGGTGTGAATGGGGTGCAGGTGTGTCAAATTTGGTGTTACCACTCTCACTCTCTCATACTGGTCACTGGAAGTTCAACATGGCACTTCATTGCAAAGAAGTCTCTGAGGATCTGAAAAAAAGAATTGTTGCTCTACATGAAGATGTCCTAGACTATAAGAAGATTGCCAAGACCCTGAAACTGAGCTGCAACACAGTGGCCAAGACCACAGAGGTTTAACAGGACAGATTCCACTCAGAACAGGCCTCGTCATGGTTGACCAAAGGAGTTGAGTGTACATGCTCAGCATCATATCCAGGAGGTTGTCTTTGGAAAATAGACATACGAGTGCTGCCAGCATTGCTGCAGAGGCTGAAGGGGTGGGGGGTCAGCCTGTCAGTACTTAGACCATACGCCGCACACTGCATCACATTGGTCTGCATGGCTGTCATTACAGAAGTAAGCCTCTCCTAAGATGATGCACAAGAAACCCCGCAAACATTTTGCTGAAGACAAGCAGACTAAGGATATGGATTACTGGAACCATGTCCTGTGGTCTGATGAGACCAAGATATACTTATTTGGTTCAGATGGTGTCAAGCGTGTGTGATGAGGAGTACAAAGACAAGTGTGTCTTGTCTACCCTCAAGCATGGTGGGAGTATCATGGTCTGGGGCTGTATGACTGCTGCTGGCACTGGAGAGCTACAGTTCATGGAGGGAACCATGAATGCCAACATGTACTGTGACATACTGAAGCAGAACATTTTGCCCTCCCTTCGGAGACTGGACCGCAAGGCAGTAATCTAACGTGATAACCACCCCACACACACCTCCAAGACAACCACTGCCTTGCTAAAAGAAGCTGAGGGTAAAGGTGATGGATTGGTGGCCAAGCATGTCTCCAGACCTAAACCCTATTGAGTATCTGTGGGGCATCCTGAAATGGAAGGTGGATGTTGTCATGGAGGAGTGGAAGAGGACTGCAGTGGCAACCTTTGTAGCTCTGGTGAACTCCATGCCCAAGAGGGTTAAGGCAGTGCTGGAAAATAATGGTAGTTACACAAAATATTGACACTTTGGGCCCAGTTTGGACATTTTCACTTAGGGGTGTACTCACTTTTGTTGCCAGCAGTTTAGACATCAATGGCTGTGTTTTGAGTTATTTTGAGGGGACAGCAAATTTACACTGTTATACAAGCTGTACACTCACTACTTTACATTGCAGCAAAGTGTCATTTCTTCAGTGTTATCACATGAAAAGATATAATATTTACAAAAATGTACTTTTGTGAGATACTGTAAGTATTCACAGCCTTTGCCATGACACACATGAACACTTGAGCTCAGGTGCATCCTGTTTCAACTGACCATCCCTGAGAGCGCTGTGAATACTTTCCAGATGCACTGTATACCTTCATCAATTTTATTAGTAGATTTTCTAAGTTTAATAAAGTATATTTTCAAGACTGCTACATTACACTATCATGTTTGATGATTCTTTACATTTATCCAATGTTACTATTACTTTCGCCACGGGTTTTTAGTTTTCAAAGAAGTTTGTAAAGACAAGAAAAACTTTGGTCTGAAGAAAATCTTTAATAAAGATGGGTTCACACTTATGCGAATTAGATGTGGATTTCTCCACATCCAATTTGCATGTCAGGAGATTGTGAACGGCTCTCTATGGAGCCAGTTCACATATCTCCAGAGCAGCTCCAGTGCAAATTTGCACAGGAGCTCTGTGCGTCTTCTGGTCCTTTTCAGGTCCGAATTCAGCCAAAAATTCAGGCTGAAATTGGACCTAAAACGGTGAATGGAGACACGCTAGACCCCTGCTCTGAGCCGCTGCGTTCTCCAGTGTGAACCCAGCCTGAAGGTTTTATGCAAACACAGATTAAAATAATGGATATAAAATGTTAAATCTTAGTCTCCATTATCACAGCAATATTACAGCAACCCACTGTTGCCTTCTGTTTAGAACCAAAATGACAACTAATTTGCCTCCACTTGTAGCCACCCTCTCTAACATGTCCACAGACATGATTCTGAACTACAGAACCTTGACTTTGCACAGACTAGGGTCTCACAGCATCTCTTTAGGCCATCATGTTAAACCCATAGACCTGTATATCTAATAATGGATAGGGTTTCCACACTACTTCCTGTGGGGCCACAGTGCACATGAACAATCTGCCACCTATAAAATTTTAAGGAGGTACTTTATGAATAAAAAAACTATTTGTGCTGCTACCTAAATCAATATGCAAATAAATAAACCTAAAATACTCATAGCTGCTCACAACCTTATGTCACTCTCCTGTGCATACAAATAAAAATATATCAAAATGCTACAGCACTACTAATATCCACATATCAGTGTAGAAATTACAAATGTAACCAATTTTACGTGCATAAATAAATTAATGTCCCATATACGCCAGTCTCTTAGTGTCTATTATTTTCATAAATCAATGTAATGCGTAAAAAATCCTCATCTACCTTCAGCGTTTCCCCCAACCACAGTTGTGTTCTCACCTTGTATATATGACCTACACAAATTGTAAGGTAAAATAGCACATGTGTCCCTTTAAATTAGGTCCCTTTTGCTCCAGCAGGATGCACTTTTTGTCCTCCCCTCGTCTCAGTCCCAGCATTAGAGAAAGAAAAAATACTACATGGTGTTTACCCTTTAAAAACATCTTTATTCTCATCAGCTCGTAAAGATAACACTCACATTTGAAGGTGCACTTTAGTGCACCCACATTAAATAGCATGGAACAGGCACAGAACTCAGAATCCAAACACAGATACTGCACTTCCTGATGTCCAGAGTACGCTGTGACGTCATCCAAAGCCCCGCCCCAATACATTTTGCCATAGGGACACGTGACTTCCTCAGGGGATTATGATTAGATGACTAGAATGCTCCTTTATATGGTCCTGATCCAATCATCATCTTTTTGGAGACCCCAGATATTATTTCTAACACCCAGCGCCATTGAGTCTTGGACTATTTTAGATATACATATATTCCTCAACTCTGCACCATCCTTTTGGAGATACCAGATATTTATTCTCACAATTACTCAACACCATTTTGTCATTGATCTTGGCCATAGAAACAAATACATCCTTTAGCTTAGCCCCATTAATTTTAACATTCCTTCCTATTTATCCTATCTCCTGCACTCACATATTAAAAACTTCATACCCAGTCCTCTGCTAGGCTCTGGCCCAGCCAAAGTGTAAAAAACATTACAACCTAGTCTGTGATCTAATTATTAAGGTCCGACAGGTTGACATTTGTTCTGTATGACAAGTAGGGACAACCACCTTTTAATTGTGCACTGATAGCTCCCACTGGTCGAAAAGTGAGAACTACTGACAGCTAATGGTAAACACTGGTTGCCTGAAAAAGAAAAAAAGAAGCTCTTATGTGGGCACAAACAGCAAAAAACGCACCATTTTCCATTAGAACAAGGAAGGGATATAAACTTTTGTTGCAGGTTTGTGTTTCCATTGTGAGAATTTTTTTTCTTGTTTAGTGACTGAGACAAGAAGCAAGGAGAAATCTCCAAAATGTGGATACATACAGCAAATACAACCAAACATGAGGTTTCATCCCTTCCACACTATCTAGACAAGCTTTTTGTGCTGGAGTTCTATTGACAATACATACCCTTGTAGCATGAATGCATAATAATATCACCCAGGAAAGAGAACATATAGGGGTGCTCACCAAATTACATTGCATGTCTGATTTCCCCATTCTTTAAAGGGAATCCCAGGATTTCCAGATATATTCCACTATATTCACATACAATACTACGACAAATTTCACAGCCATTGGCCCTGATTTGTGTTCACAATTTGCTATTTCCCGATGACCACACTGATTTTATCAACTATTTTCCATTAATTGCTATGAAGTAACTTCTCGCTCGCTACACATTTGACCCACAAATTAGGATGTCAACCCAAGATACTTATTTGCATTTACTGCCATTCAACCTTTTCACCCACCATAGATTATGTTACAACTAACACATACACTGATTGTGCCTAGACCTATGTCTTCAGGTGGAAAGTTTTTAAAAAATGCAATCACTGAAGCCTGAATTAATGCTGTGATCCCATTTAAATCACAAGTCCTGTTTTTACCATTTCAAAATTAAATGTCAGAATGACTTCCTGAGAATTATCAGTATACATTCACCGGTATATTTTCTTATTACTAGGAGGCAGACCTAGGAAAATAGGTACATAAATCTGGACGTGGGTCTAGGATATGGGTCAAAAAACACTTATTTGTAAAGGAAACAGGAGTATCTATAAACAGATTAAAAAAGTATAAAATGCTATCAGATTCCAGTGATTTTTATTTCAATTTCAGTAGTTCTTCGCTATAGATAGAACACAAAATGTCACAAAGCAGAATCTAGATCACTGTGTTGCAGTGACCTAATCTACATGGTAAAGTCTAAAAAAATTTAAGTATTAGTCATGGCTTATTAAATGGGTGACAGAAGAGACCCTGTCAGAGAGAGATAAGCTCCAAAAGACAAGAAAAGAAATGCAACTGTTGGAATTAAACCCAATATTGTGATTTCAGCCAATGTTGTTTTTTTCGCTATGTCCCTTCAGCCCTTTTGCAATGCCTCTGATCCTTTTGATCTTTCAAAGTTCATGGCACATTTGTTAATTTTCCAGGGAATATGATCTGAATAGAAAATGATGGCTCAAGAAATAACCCACCAGAAATGCTCATCATAGATCAGTCTTGAGCTTTGAAGTGGAAAAATCAAAGCTCTGTGTGAATAAAGTGATTGAAGAAAGTGTGAAATGCAATAGCTAAGGTTAATGGATATTTGTGTAGGGTGTAAGCTCAGATTCTGCTGAACATTTAAGTGGAACTTCGGCCATACAGCTAAATATTGTACATATTGAATTATGTGAACGTTTTTACCTGCCAGAATATTAGTACAACGTGCGATGGTAGACCTTGCAACAAGTAGACTTCCTAGTTTTTAATGTGTGTGAATCACCGAATCATAGAGACCTCTGTCTCTCAAGACCTGAGCTTCAAGAACAATGCCATTAAAACCAGTAATTGTGAAGCATGGTGGCAAATCAGTCCTTGGATTAGGAAATCTAGATGATCTAAAAAGGCCCAAGGAATATATGCAAGAAATATATTCAGGTCAGAGTTCCACAGTTTGCTTGGGGCAGTGCTATGAGAATCACTGGAATACCAACCACTGGGATATTGCAGAGTAAATAGGGAAGAAGTTTTAGGAGAGTTAATGTGGTTGTTAAGTCAGTGTTCTCAATTCTGAAGGCACTGTGCCGCTTTATTTGACAATTGCGTGGTCGTGCAACACTGTACGCAGACAAAATGTGTGTCTTTTTTCCCCACAAATAGAGCTTTCTTTTGGAGGCATTTGATCACCGCTGCGGTTTTTATTTTTTGCGCTATAAACAAAAAAATGCAACAATTTTGAAAAGAAAAGCAATATTTTTTACTTTTTGCTATAATAAATATCCAAAAAAAAAAAAATTTCTTCCTCAGTTTAGGCTGATATATATTTTTCTACATATTTTTGGTAAAAAAAATAAAAAATAAATCGCAAGCAGCGTATATATAGATTGGTTTGCGCAACAGTTATAGCACCTACAAAATAGGTAATAGATAGTGTTGAGCGAACCCGGACTGTAACGTTCGGGTCCATACCGAACTTTCGGGTGTCCGGGGCCCAGACCCGGACCTTTCAAAAAACGTTCAGGTTCGGTCCGGGGTTCTGCTATTTTACTCCACGTGTTGAGAAGCTGCAGGACAGCCAATCAACAAGCGTTTCACTGGTTTGCCCTTGGAAGCCATCACAGCCATGCCTACTAATGGCATGGCTGTGATTGGCCAGTGCATCATGTGACCCAGCCTCTTTATATAACCGACAGGACGTCGAAGAGTTGTGCACCTCATTTTATCGTCTTGGGGCCTGGCTTGGACTTGCAAAAAACTTTCCAGGCCCAGACCCGGGGCCTGTGGGCTTTCAAGCCATACCTGGGCTTGCAATGTCAGGCCCAAGCGAGTTGTGATAGATAATGGATAAAACATCCACGATATTGACAACGCGTTTGGTTAGATATATATGCGACGAACGCTAAATAAAAAATAAAAAAAATGGTTTTTATACATCTTTTTATATATAGTCGGATTTGACTCCTTCTTTAAAAAAAAAAAAACCTATAAATAATATCGTTTTTCATTTTTTATAACGAAAAGAAAAGTTTTAACAACGTAAAAAAACA
>BLSH010016179.1:937807-950241 GCA_018402905.1 Glandirana rugosa | reverse complement strand
AAAATCCGTGTTTTTACCGACATTGTTTCAGGACCTTTCGGGATCTCCCGACGTTTTCCTTCATTTTACCCCAATTCCCATCCCGTTCACGGGATGTTTTTTTTACCCCTATCCCTTTTATTTAATTTTAGTTTATTTTTTACCCTTCCCCCCACCTACACCTCATCCTCGGATCTCCAACTGATCCGGCACTGGCACCTTCACCGCCACCATCTCCTCATCCTCCTCCATCGGTTGTACCATAAAAAAAAACATAACTCCGGATAAGTTTTTTTCTTCATATACTTACCGACACACTCAGGCCAGCTTGTGCAGAATAAACATTTAGACCGGACTCACACAGCCATTCATATACTTCTTTTTTTGAATAGGCCTCAATACAAAAAAAAATACCATGTTGGCTACCTCCTCCTACTCCTCTACCACCGCCACTTCCACGGTCACGGCCTAGTCAACCTCTAGGCTCCTACTCCACATCCACCCCCCTTCCCATTTTTTATTTGATTTTAATTTATTTTCCCTATCCCCATTTTTTTTGTAGGGCACTTGCCCTACCCTTAACCCCATTTTACTTCCTTTTGCAGCCCTCTAGGGCTTTCCAGGACTTTGTTACAGCCATTTTTGTGCCTAAAAGTTCGGGTCCCCATTGATTTCAATGGGGTTCGGTGTCCGTGCGATCGTTCGGGTTCCGTCCGGACCCGGACTTTGTCCCGAAGTTCGGCTGGACCAGCAGAACCCGAACTTCCAGAGGTTCGCTCAACTCTAGTAATAGATTTATGGCATTTTTATTATTATTATTTTTTTTTTTATTAGTAATGGTGGTGATCTGCGACTGTAACATTGCGGCAGACAGATCGGACACCTAACTGACATTTTTGACACTTTTTTGGGAACCAGTGACATTATTACAGTAATCAGTGCTATAAATATGCACTGTTATTGTACTAATGACACCGGCAGGGAAGGGGTTAACATCAGGGGTGATCAAGGGGTTAAATGTGTTCCCTGTTTAGGTTTTCTAACTGTATGGGGGACTGTGTGCCTGGGGAAACACACAGATCCATCTTCCTGCATAGCAGAAAAAAGGATCTGTGTGATCTCCCCTGTCAGAACGGAGATCTGCCTTGTTTACACAGGCAGATCCCCATTCTATCCCTGTGAGGAACAATCGCGCGTGCGGGGGGGGGGGGGGGTTGCGGCGGACATCAAGTCCGCTCCACCCACTGATTGGATCACGGATTAGCTCCTGGGACATTTGAGTGCAGATATCATTCCCCCAAGATCCAGTTGCAGCCTGCTGAGGTAATATACCTGTCAATTGTCCATACTTGGTGTGTAAATAGACAAAGCTGGAACATGGAGTTCTGCCCAAACTAGAATCCTTTGCTGTTGCAAGCCAGATTTACGTCACAGATGTGGCATTATCTAACTTAATTCTGATCAGGTGACACACAGGTTGTCTTGTGTTGCAGGGACAGCTAAATGGTTTGGAGCTCTAGAATGTTGACAGAGACTGAAAGCTCTAATGAGCAGGGCCCGCTTATTCCTCCTGTATTGAATTGAATTGTATTGTAACTGTACTGCCTGCCCTAATGTTGTAAAGCGCTGCGCAAACTGTCGGCACTATATAACTCCTGAATAATCATAATAATTATTCCAGCATAAAAGCCCCCTTCACTGACAGGATGTCTAAGACTTCTCTCCCCAGGCTGGAATCCATTACAAGAAACTGGGAGGTAGGATTTCCCAGAATCCAGAGGCTGGACTCTATGACTAAGCTCTGTAAAAGGAGGACACACATCTGAGGAGTTCTCTACAGTTAGAGAACAGGAGTTGAAGCCATCTTTCACCTATTTCCATCACATTCATGCAACAGGGAGCCAGTATCTGTGTGAAGACAGCTGCCAGTTTGTTGAAGTCAACTGGATATTAATACTTAACATGCATATAGGAAGCACAGCCTACCGAAGCCTAAATATGATAATCCTTTAATTTGGGTGTAGGGGGATCTAGATTTATTGGGCTTGGGTCTATTACAGCAGAGGCCTTCAACCTATGGGCCGCGGCCCAACACCAGGTCATGGAACCCATATTGCCATTGACATCTCTCATTGCCCGCACAGCTGTTTTCTTAAAGGGTCACAAAGGCTGCTCTGCACAGGACTGCAGCCACAGCCTATGAGAGATAGAGAGAAAGAGAGAGATGTCATCTCTCACCGCCCGCAACATCTGTTGGCAGCTAACAGTGACAAATCTGCATCTGGGGGCAGGCAGCGCGGCAAGTGACATTCTCATCTGGTGGCAGGCAATGGCAAGTGGCAGCCTCATCAGGTGGCAGGCAGCGTAGCAAGTGACAATCTGCATCTGGTGGCAGGCAGCGTGGCAAGTGACAATCCAGATCTGGTGGCAGGCAGCGTAGCAAGTGACAACCTGCATCTGGTGGCAGGCGACGTAGTAAGTGACACGCTCAGGGCACCCATTTATTCTGCATTATAGTGAGTTGAATGATTTAATTTTATATTACAATGTAATAATAGAAATAATACGCTTCAATCGTCCTGACACCATACCAACCATGGTGCTGGGATGATTGAAGAGCTACCACCAGCCATTGCCCTAACAAATTGCCCGCAAAAAAAAAAAAAACGCTTAACCCCCCCCCCCCCTCCCCCACGACCCCCGGGCCTTGGCACAATTTTTTTCCGCTGGCTTTATCAAAATTTTGTATGGGGCCCCATGGTCTATAGTTATGCCTCTGAATGCAACTTATTCATGGGATCATGTTCCAGATCTATGCTTGCTATACCATTTACTTGTATGAGAAAGTATCCGGTTCTATGGATTGTGCTCTGTATTGCTTTCTTTATGTGAAATTCCTACTGTTCCTGCCAGTCCCAGACCACGCTAAGCAGGAGAGCACAGTGTGGTCAGTTCTCTAGGTATGCAGGGAACTCAGTCTGCTCTCCTGCAAACATCAGTCCGGTCCCCCACTGCACAGCCATTCACTGGGAAGCTCAGTGAACTGCCACTTCCCCCCCACCCAACTCTTATGCAGCTGAGAACAGAAGGAATGTGATCACTTAAAAAAAAAAAAAAGGTATTCCTAAAATAAAAAAGGTATTCCTAATGTATTTTTTTATCTATACAAAAATGTTTTGCCTTTCATTTCTATTTTAAACTGAATGGGTTTTTTTTACAAGGTGAGGGTTCACAATCATTTTAAGACCCTGCTACCCAGGGTGCCTCAAAATTTTCACTACGATACACAAACCCAACCTGTTGGAGATGTCAAGAGATTTCTGGGAGGAACAACAAGTATTTATTTTTAAACTTATCGAAAAAACAAAACACTTTCAATGTAAGAGACCAAAAGGGAGCAAAAAGGAGAGGCTTGTTGTTAGGGTTTACATACACTTTAAGGCCTCATACACATGGACGTTTTTTGACGCCGGCGTTTTCTGGCGTTTTTTGCAGCTCTCCATGTTAGTCAATGGCCCCATAAAAACGCCGACTTGTCAGCGTTCGTGAGCTGTAACTAGAACCCCGGCCAGCGCATTCTGAGGCCGTAAAGTTTTGGCGTTTTTTGACGCCACAAAACGCTCACTAACGCCGTACCGGCGTTAACTACCGTTTTTTGACTCAGACGTTTTTTGGTTGAAAAATAGCAGAGGGCTGATTTTTTTTTTTAAAAACGCCTATTGACGCCGATGCTCACTAACGCCGATAAATGCTGATTTTTTTTCCCTGACGTCAGGCCAGCCGTTTTGTTTATTTTTTAACATACGCCTGTGTGTATGAGACCTAAAATCCAACAAAAAAACTCACAGGAACATTCCTGCAAGACATATTACATTAGGAATGCACACTGATATCACTGAAAAATGTGAACCTCTGATATTGAAGGTATGGAACAAAATATGGTCTTTGTTTCACTATACATAAATTATAGAATAGACACCCATATGGGGCAAGAGCTTGTGAGACTGAAAAACGTTGGTAACTGGAAACAAAAGGGGGTGGTAAGATTTGTGCAATTATACTCAGCGGGATTTTGAAGACCTTCCAGGAATTGAAAGAGGAATTTGAGCTCTCAAATTAACAGTTCTACCAATATATACAGTTAAGACACGCTTTAAAAACCCAGTTTGAAGAGATAGGAGTAGAATGGTGTAGCGCCCCTTATATTAAACACTAGTAGAATCTATAACTTTGAAAGGGTTGATAGCAAAACTATATAGGAGTATACATCTAAAAGCATTAGATAAAGATCTACAGTTACTAAGTAAATTAAAATGGGAGAAAGATCTGGGGGAGATCGAAGAAGAGCAATGAAGCTGTATATTGAAATCAATAGATTTGTTGTCCATTTTGGCAGCCCAAAAATTTACACAATTTTATATTATTCACAGGACATATTATATGCCAAAAAGATTACACATGCTTGGGAGACGCCCAGATGGATCATGTCCCAGGTGTGGGATGGCGTCCGGAGACCTGATCCATATGCTCTGTAAATGTCAAGCTTCACAGATATTGGGAAGAGGTTGTGGAGACAATAGGATCAATATTTAACCACTTGCTTACTGGGCACTTAAACCCCCCTCCTGCCCGAACCAATTTTCAGTTTTCAGCGCTGTCACTCTTTGAATTGCGCAGTTGTGCGATGTTGTACCCAAACAAAATTGATGTCTTTTTTCCCCCACAAATAGAGCTTTCTTTTGGTGGTATTTGATCGCCTCTGTGGTTTTTATTTTTTGCGCTACAAACAAAAAAGTGCGACAATTTTGAAAAAAAGAACACTTTTTTTTTACTTTTGCTATAATACACATGCGAAAAAAAAAACAAAAAAAACACATTTATTCCTCAGTTTAGGCCGACATATTCCTCTACATATTTTTGGTAAAAAAAAAAAAAAAATTGCAATAAGCGTATGTTGAGTTGTGCAAAAGTTATAGCGCCTACAAACTTTGGAAATTGGTTTATGGCATTTTTACAATTACATTTTTTTTTTACTGGTAATGGCGGCGATCTGCGATTTTTATTGGGACTGCGATATTGCGGCGAACATGTCGGACATTTTTTGACACTTTTTTGGGACCAATGACATTTATACAGCAATCAGATCTAAAAATAGACACTGATTACTGTATAGATGTCATTAACACTAAGGGGGTGATCAAGGGGTTAAATGTGTTCCTTGTATGTGTTCTAACTGTGTAGGGGGGCGGAGCTGACAGGGACATAACAGATCTAACTGATCCCGATCACAGGGATCAGTAGATCTGTCATGCCCCCCTCTCAGAGCGGGGAACCGCCGTGTTGACATCGGCGGTTCCCCGTCCTAGCTCTCTGTGAAGGGATAGTGGGTCTCCGGTGGAGACAAAGGGGCGGACGCCAATCGACAGCACCTCAGCAATTCAGATCTGCGCTGTAACCGTCAATCGGCTATAGCGTGGATCTGAAGTGGTTAAAATAAAGTTACAAATGGATCTAATGCTTTGTCTATTGGGATATATGGAACAGGGTATGGCCTCTCCACATGTGCGGACAAGTGTACCGAGTTGTTCGTATTAGGCCAGGAAATTGATCACTCAGAAATGGATAGATCCACTGTCACCAGTTAAATAAGCCTGGTTAGAAAGGATTATTATGATGTTAATAAGAGAAAGGATGGCTTACATTAGGTGGAGCCTAATTATTGTGGAGCCAGTTTTGAGACGATATGGAATGTATGGCCTGATCCTTTGGGAGTAAAGTCTGGAATTTAGATATAGAAGGCAGAGGTAGAGAAGGAAAGTAGAAAAGTAAAGGAGAATTGTTGGTACAGGCAGTCCCCGAGTTACGTACAACTCCTACTTACGAACGGAGGTGGAGTGATATCACTGCTGGCCACATTGGTCCCGGATATGGCCGAGCAGCCATCTTGCAGCGCCAGACACATCCCACAGTGCTGTATAACATGGTCACAAGAGCCCCAAATAACACAACTGCACACATAGCAGTGCCCGGAACACCCCCCCGTCCCTGCACAGTTTGACGTTACACTTACAAATGTACAGTTCCGACTTACCAACAAATTTGATTTAAAGTGGTAGAAAACCCTCCTATCATTTTCAGCCAAGGAAGCTGCCATCTTGGCCACTGTTTAATCTACAAATGCCATGATGCTGCACATGTGATCAGCTATGACACCAGCCTTTGGATGGTTTGACAGTTTGGTTTAGAGCACAACCAATGGGCGTGTTACAATTTCGGCACGTGCCGGAAATGTAACTGGTTTTTAAACTGTTAAATTGATGGGTTTACTACCACTTTAAGAATGAACCTACAGTTCCTAACCTGTTCCGTAACTCGGGGACTGCCTGTATATTGTGTTTTGGGGGGTGGGGGTGGGATAGGGATTTTTTAATTGGGAAAATAACTGCTTTACCTTGGCTTCTTTATGGTTGTCATTTTTATTAGAATTATGCATGTAAAATGTTTTACATTGTAAATGTGAAAATGGTTAAATTAAAAACAAATTAAAATAAAAAAAAAAAAATGTGAACAGGGGAACTTTATATTTATGTAGTGTGTGCATGTTGGGCAGTGGGGTACTTGATCCACCTCTGAAATAACATACAGACCATTGCACATGCATGGCTAAAAAGTAGAGCAAATAACCGTGGAGCTTCTGAATACAGCAGCTAAAATGCATATTCTATTTTCCCAGGGCACAGAAGAACTTTCCCCCTTACACCGCGTATCCAAAAACTAGCCCCAGTTACTGTGGAAACCAATTTGGACAAAAGCACAGCAGTGAAAACGCCATTAATTAGTAGGTGTTTCGTATAAATAATGAATTAAAACAAAACATAATGCCCATTGCTGTATATTTATGGAATTATATTCGCTCGCATTGCTTCAGGAAAATTTACAGGTGCAGAAAAAAAGACTATCTGGCTAACAGCATGATTTCCTGTTACTTCACGGTTGCTTTGTTAGAAAATTACTCTAGGTAAACAAAATTTTTGTAGAACGGGGAAAATTCAACTTCTCAGCTCCGGTGAAACGGTACAGCAGCATTTAATAATTGCAAACTCAGTGAGGTTATTTGTCACACAGCAGGGAAAATAAAAATCATTACTTTTTTTTTTTTTTTTTTTTAAATCAGAATGGAACTTATGACTACTATCTCATAGACAAGTACATGGTGGGATTGCCTCAAACACTTCAGGTTTACTGCCTACAACAAACATTCACATACCTCCTTTTGTAAGGCTGTCTATGTATATATATTGACTGATTTAGATTTATCTATTACTTGTAAAGCATATGTGCAATTATGTGCTAATCTGATTAATTCAGATAGGCATTGTTTATTTTTAGCTTGTTAATCTAAAGAGCATCAGCTGCAGGAAACAGATAGCGAAAACATTTAATACGCGTCAAGCATAGTCTGTATATAGCCTTTTCAAGGATATATATATATATATATATATATATATATATATATATATATAGACATTTCCATTTTCTTTCTTTAGATAACAGTGTGAAGAAGATCAGGTGACTGTAAACATTTATATTAATGTTTCTATATATCTTTTTTTAATTTATTTGTGGGCAGACATAGGTACTCGTTACTAGAGTTGAGCGAACACCTGGATGTTCGGGTTCGGTGAGTTCGGCCGAACGTCGCAAAAAAGTTTGGGTTCGGTACCAAACTTGACCCGAACTTTACCCCGAACTCCATTGAAGTCAATGGGGACCCAAACTTTTCGGCACAAAAATGACTGTAAAAAAGTCCTTGAAAGTGCTAGAGGGCTGCAAAAGGAAGTAAAATGATTTTAGAACAATAATCTGCCCCTTACAGCAACAGCAGGAACCTGACCCTATAGGAGTAGGTGAAGATTTTAGAACAATAATCTGCCCCTTACAGCAACAGCAGGAACCTGACCCTATAGGAGTAGGCGAAGATTTTAGAACAATAATCTGTCCCTTACAGGACCAACAGGAACCTGACCCTATAGGAGTAGGTGATGATTTTAGAACAATAATCTGTCCCTTACAGCAACAGCAGGAACCTGACCCTATAAGAGTAGGCGATGATTTTAGAACAATAATCTGTCCCTTACAGCAACAGCGGGAACCTGACCCTATAGGAGTAGGCGATGATTTTAGAACAATAATCTGTCCCTTACAGCAACAGCAGGAACCTGACCCTATAGGAGTAGGCGATGATTTTAGAACAATAATCTGTCCCTTACAGGACCGACAGGAACCTGACCCTATAGGAGTAGGCGATGATTTTAGAACAATAATCTGTCCCTTACAGCAACAGCAGGAACCTGACCCTATAGGAGTAGGCGATGATTTTAGAACAATAATCTGTCCCTTACAGGACCGACAGGAACCTGACCCTATAGCAGTAGGCGATGATTTTAGAACAATAATCTGTCCCTCTAAGCAGTAGGCTCTACCTAGTCCAGTCAGATCGTTCTGTAATGCAGGATGAGATGTTATTAGATCTGCAATCTGTCCCTCACAGCCCCGGCAGCATCCTCTCCCTACACTAGCCAGAGAGCATGTGACATGCAGCACTAAGTGACTCCAGTTTATAAAGAGGCTGGGTCACATGATGCACTGGCCAATCACAGCCATGCCATTAGTAGGCATGGCTGTGATGGCTTCTAAGGGCAAACCAGTGAAACGCTTGTTGATTGACTGCCCTGCAGCTATTCAACACGCGGGATCAAATAACCGAACCCAGAACCCAAACTTTTTTTCAAATGTCCGGGTCCGGGTCACGGACAACCCAAAGTTTGGTATGGACCTGAACTTTACAGTTCAGATTCGCTCAACTCTACTCTTTACATATACAGGCTCGGATTTCTACTTTGCAGAACTACATAACAGTTATACTTTACTGCTTCTCTTTACAAAGCTACATAATCACTTTAAACAATAGTCTTTGTGCCAGATATTTAATTGCAACAGCGATTAACAAAGATGATCAAGTAGTTGTGTTGCACCAATAAGAGCTCCCTCTATTAGTTAATCTACAAAATGTATGTTTAATACTAACAGAAACATAGTTAAACTGTGAAATAGTAATATAATGTATTTTAACCACTTCAGCCCCGGAAGGAATAACCCACTTCCTGACCAGGCCACTTTTTGCGATACGGCACAGCGTCGCTTTAACTGACAACTGCGTGGTCGTGTGATGTTGAACCCATACAAATTTGTCGTCCCTTTTTTCCCACAAATAGAGCTTTCTTTTGTTTTTTGTTTTTTATCACCTCTGCGGCTTTTATTTTTTGCACTATAAACAAAGAGGGACAATTGTGAAAAAAATTTTTTTTTTTTTTACTTTCTGCTAGAATACATACCCCAAAAAAATATTAAAAAAAACCCAAAATTTATTTATCAGTTTAGGCCGATATATATTCTTAAACATATTTTTGGTAAAAAAAAAAAAAAAAATCTCAATAGGCGTATATTGATTCGTTTTCGCAAAATGTATCGCTTCTACAAACTATGGGATAGATTTTAGGGACTTTTATTTATTTTTTATTGTTTTTACTAGCAATGGCAGCAATCTGCGATTTTTAGCGGGACTGCGACATTGCAGTGGACAAATCTGACCCCAAATTACACTTTTTGGGGACCATTGATATTATTACATTGTTCAGTGCTATAAAAATGTAGTGATCGATGTAAAAATGACACTGGCAGGAAAGGGGTTAAACACTAGGGGGCAATCAAGGGGTTAACTGTGTTCTCTAGGTGTGTTCTAACTGTGTGGGGGCTGGACTGGCAGGGACATGACAGATCACTGTTCCCGATGACTGGAAACAGTAGATCTCTGTCATGTCCCCTGTCCGAACAGGGATATGCCTTGTCTACATTGGTAGATCCCCATTTTGTCTTTGTATTAGGCGATCACCGGTTGCCAGCAGACATTGAGTCCACATAACACACGCGCAACTGCGCCGTACAGCTATGGCGATTCGTGCAGGAGAGCCAACCTGCCGCCATATAACAACAGTGGCTGGTCAGCAAGTGGTTAAAGTAAACACTGCAATAAAAGCTCACCAATATTCAAAAAACGTTCACATTTTTCACACTTTTAAGTTAACCACTTACCAACCAAGCCTGTTTTTTGGGTTCGGTGGTTAGGAGTTAAAAACATGTTTTTTTGCTGTAAAATTACTTAGAACCCCCAAACATTATATATTGTTTTTTTTCTAACACCCTAGAGAATAAAATGGCGGTCTTTGCAAAATTTTATATCACACCGTATTTGTGCAGCGGTCTTTCAAGTGTGCTTTTTTTTAAATAAATTCAGTTTTTTTAGTTAAAAAATAAGAAAAACAGTAAAAGTTAAGCCATTTTTTTCCATATTGTGAAAGACAATGTTACGCCAAGTAAAATTATATCCAACAGGTCATGCTTCAAAATTGCGTCCGCTCGCAGAATGGCGACAGACTTTGCAACTTAAAAATCTCCATTGGCGACGTTTAAAAAAATCTACAGGTTAGCAGTTTTGCGTTACAGAGGAGGTCTAGTGCTAGAATTATTGCTCTCGCTCTAATGATCGCGGTGATACCTCACGTGTGGTTTGAACACCGTTTTCATATGTGGGCGGGACTTACGTATGCGTTCGCTTCTGCACGCGAGCTCGCGGGGACGGGGCGCTTTAAATTTTTATTTTTTTTAAATTATTTATTTTGTTTTTTACTTTTTATTTTTACACTGTTCTTTGAAAAAAATGACAGAAGAAAAATAAACGGTCCCTTTAAGACCGTTGGGCGGACGTCACTTCTGACGTCATTTCCGCCCTGCCGTACTATGGAGCCGACTCGGCTCACGGACACTGGGGGGGGGACAGATCGGATCATCTCCTGCCGGCGGGTCCGGTAAGCGGCGGAGATGAGCGGAAAGCGGCGGGAGGGGTGGGGGCACCTCTCCCGCCGCTGATAAAAGTGACCTTGCAGCGAATCCGCCGCTAAGACCACTTTTATCCTCTTCAGAATCGCCGGCTGAAAAAAAAACAATATCTGAATGGTGCCTGCAGCTGCAGGCACCATTCAGATATCACCACTGAAAGCCAAGGATGTATATACACGCCCTTGGTCGTCAAGTGGTTAAAGTGGATGTAAACCAGATTCATGAAATTTGAGCTTGGCATATAGATCTGCATTGTTTTATTATCTCTCTTCAAAGCACCATTACTGTCTCCTGTTTAGTTCTTCTGTTATCAGCCTGACAAGTTCTCTGTCACATATGATAAAAGCAGCCGGAGTTTGTTGTTGGGGAGGGAGCTATAAATAGATTAGCACAGTGCTCAACTATACAAAGAAGAGAGCTGAGAGTCGCTACCTATGGGGAGAGGGGGTGTGTTTCTTTCCTCCAATCAGCTGTCTTGGCTGTGTGCCCAGGCTTCTCTGCAGTGCTAATCAGGAAGAGAAAAATTCTTAATACGAAGAGCACTTTCTAAAGGATATATACCGATAAAGACAGCAGATATGCATGTAAAACTTATGTAGGGAGATTTGTTTCATCTCGGTGTATCATCTGAGGATGTTCACTTCACTGGGTATATGTGAGGGTTTACATCCACTTTAATAATTATGCTGAGTTTACTCTGTAAATCGATGTGTCGCTGCCCAGCCTTCAAGGTTTTCTTTTTCAGATACTCCATTCCCATTGACAAAGGACAGGTGTTTGTGACCTCAGGTGTGTGTATTATAGGCAAATTGTTCACCCTGCCATTACCAAAGTTATTTATCCATTACCATTACGATTGGATTTCTTCATCGCTAATGTAGGTTGTGGCCTACAGTAGAAGGGCTGCCAGGGTCAGCCAACAGTCACCTACAGATAATGACTCTTAGTAACATAATAAAAGGATTCTGCCTGCTAATTCAATGTAGCCAGGTCCCTATTGTTGTTGTCATAGTACATTTTGTGCCTCTTTGTTAGTGGTATATTGTTACATAGTTAGTCAGGTTGAAAAAAGACACAAATCCATCCAGTTCAAAAAAAAAAAAAAAAAAAACACACACACACACACACACACATATATATCAAATATACACACATACATACACATATACATACATACATATACACATACAACCCTCCACCCACAGTTGATCCAGAGGAAGGCAAAAAACCCCAGCAAAGCATGGATCCAATTTGCTATAACGGGGGAAAAAATTCCTTCCCAATTCCCCAAGAGGCAATCGGATTCACCCTGGATCAACTTTACCTAAAAATGTTAGTACCCAGTTATATTATTTACATTAAGGAAAGAATCCAGGCCTTTTTTAAAGCAATCGTGCTGGCCAAAACCACCTCTGGAGGGAGTCTATTCCACATTTTCACAGCTCTTACTGTGAAGAAACCTTTCTGTATTTGTAGATGAAATCTTTTTTCCTCTAGAC
>BLSH010016179.1:908441-929936 GCA_018402905.1 Glandirana rugosa | reverse complement strand
GAGACTCCTGTCTATCCAGAGCTTGATCTGCAACTCAAAGCAGCGGTATGTAAAATCTAATTTCTGCTATCTGTCCTCAGAGCAACAGCACAGACAGCAGTAGTAAAGTAATCTATCTCAGGATGCAGGATCAGGTCTTAAAATGTCTCAAATCTGTCCCTCAAGCTTTCAGCTTCCTTTCCCTACACTAACCCAAGGAGCATGTGACTGCAGTACTGTGACTCCAGCTTATAAAGAGGCTGGGTCACATGATACACTGGCCAATCACAGCCATGCCATTAGTAGGCATGGCTGTGATGGCTTCTAAGGGCAAACCAGTGAAATGCTTGTTGATTGGCTGCCCTGCAGCTTCTCAACACGTGGAGTAAAATAGCAGAACCCCGGACCGAACCCGAACGATTTTTGAAATGTCCGGGTCCGGGTCCGTGCCACGGACACCCGAAAGTTCGGTACGGACCCGAACGTTACAGTCCGGGTTCGCTCAACACTAATTATGAATACAAAAAATAATAGCCTTTTCACAGGCATCTCAGATGTGTCTACTGTTTCACCGATCCACACAAAATGGTTCAAGTAATATTTATCAATTTTAATGTAGTTACATGGTTAGTCTGGTTGAAAAAAAAGACAAGTCCATCTAGTTCAACCAATAAAAATAGGGGGGAAAAAAAAGCATGATCCAATTTGCTCCAGCAGGGGAAAAAATCCTTCCTGTGAAGAGGCAATCAGATGTTCCCTGCATCAACTTTACCTATAAAGGTTAGTATCCAGTTATATTATGTACATTTAGGAAATAATCCAGGCCTTTTTTAAAGCAATCTACTGAGCTGGCAGGAACCAGCTTTTGAGGAAGTCTATTCCACATTTTCACAGCTCTTACTGTGAAGAAGCCTTTCCATATTTGGAGATTAAATCTCCTTTCCTCCAAACATAATAACCAAAGAGCTCCACAAGCTAGTTAGATATAAAACTGGCTGCCCAGGCCATCGCAATGCTCAAACACAGGTAGTCTGGCCTTAAACAAATGTGTCTATATATTTATTCAACTCAACTGTCAAACCCTTTGACTGATATAGGGGTCAAGGAAAAATCCAATACTCGGACAGATGTGGTCTTTTCTGCAACCATAAAAAAAGTGTGTGGCTTTGGGCTCGTGTTGATAGGCAAATGCAGCTTGCTTTCAGGTACATACATTTTAGGTCAATAAAAAGGAGTTGGGCTTTAAGCTCTTTGATGGGCACTGCCCTGGTCTTCATGCTTTCCCTCTTTTGCTCCCCCACTACAGTTTGACCGTCATCCTCTGCCAAAGAACATCTGCCACAATAAGGGCACTTTCACACTGGGGCGCCGGCAAAACAGCGTTAAAGTGCCGGTTGTTTTACCAGCGCTTTAAGCGGCATTTTAGCACCTCTTTTAGGGCACTAGCGGCCCAGTTTTTAAAGGTCACAAGACAATGGGACCTTAAAAAAAAAAGAAAAGACCCGTGCTGCTTTTCAGGCGCTTCAGAAGCGCTAAAATATGAAAAATGGCCGCGCTACCCTTTTTACTAAATGAAATTACAAAGTGACACAGCTGCAAAATAAAGGTGTGAATTCTTCCCCATAAATCAGATCAAC
Organism: Glandirana rugosa; assembly: GCA_018402905.1. Classification (NCBI taxonomy): domain Eukaryota; kingdom Metazoa; phylum Chordata; class Amphibia; order Anura; family Ranidae; genus Glandirana; species Glandirana rugosa. The sequence goes on along the minus strand of BLSH010016179.1, from coordinate 928,320 downwards.
ATACAAATATAATGCGCTCGTGTATGAAAAATATATGTATAAATCTTTGTACGAGTATAGATTCCACACTCTGTGCATAGAAACACCTTAAACAGGTAACTGGATAAAAGTCCCCACAGGGCAGTGTAGAAAAAAATGTGTATTACAATATTGAACATAAGTCCAAAGTTCCATATAGTGTGGTAATATCGATGTGACAGAGGGATGCGAGTCCTCCTCCTACTATCTGCATAAAAACAGTGTCAGCCGTTCTCCAAAACACCAATCTTATGTGGCAATCCACCACCAATCCGGATGTGCCCTTACCAGAGCCCCTGGACCCCCTATCATGGAGGGTCAGGGAATGCCTGTGTGGACTAGGGTTGCCACCTGTCCGGGATTCACCCGGACAGTTCGGGTTTGGAATCATGTGTCCGGGTTTCAGGTCTCCTGAAAACCGGACACATTATTCCGACCAGACTATGGCTTCCCAGCAGGGTTGCTAGCTGCAGTTGTGTAAGCCAATGGTGTCTGTTACACTCTATTTCACATTACCCAAAGCCAGCACTAATATTCCCCCCCTTCCCCTCACACACAGATGGGAGAGGAGAGAGGGCTGGATCTACTCCTCTTCCTCCCGCCCCTACCCCTCTGTGTCTGCCCACACTCCAATCCCCAGCGCTGTGCCTCAGAAAAGGAAAGTGGGGGCCGGAAATTTGAAGTCCAGCAACCTCACATACATCGGGATGAGAGGTGCTAACTGCCAAGGGGTCAGTGAGCTCACCATCCATCCCTGTCTGTGACTGAAGTCTTCCCCCTTCTCTTTCCTGCGTCTGAGTGAGTACATGAAGGTAAATCAGGGTTCTCAGAGCACCCCTTACATCAGAGTTCCGCTTTACACCAGAGGCCACTGTGTTCCCCCTTACATCAGAGTCCTCTCCATACATCAGAGTTCTCAGTATCTTCCCCCCTTAAATCAGGGTTTCCAGAGCATCCCTTATGTTAAAGTCCCCAGAGTTCTCCCTTACATCAGAGTCTGCCAAGTCCCCCTTTACAGCGTAAGGGAACTCTGCAAGTTCAGATGTAAAAGGGGAACTCTGTGGACTCTGATTTAAAGGGACACTCTTGTGATTAACTTCACATGATTAGAAATGTTATTTAATTGCAAAATATATGTATAGTTTATACTATAAAACAAAATTGCTGTGCGCAGCTAAAGTCTTCGGGTTTGGCTTGAAGAAAAGGTGGCAACCCTAGTGTGGATATCTGGCTATCTCAGCCCCCGGGGTTGATGTCCTCCAGCAATGCCTCCCGGATATACCACCGGATGCATTGTACCCAGTAAAAGGTAAAAGGGCCACAATAGTGTGATACCATCAAAATCCAAGCAATTTATTAAAAATGTTGTACTTACAGGATCCAAAGAGCATCTGCGCAGGACAGTACAGCAATCCACATGTGTAACGAGTGGTGACTCAGAGACAGCACTTCCGCCCAAGAAGCGCTGCCCACCCCAAAGATGCTGCTTGCAGGACTTTTCCCGAACATCCCGCAAGCGCACCGCCCGAGTGTGAAAGCACTCATTGCAGAAAATGGGAGGAAGTTTTCAGGCGCTTTACAGGCGCTATTTCTAGCGCTAAAATGTCTGAAAACTGCCTCAGTGTGAAAGGGGTCTTAGGCAGAGTATGGGGGTGATTTACTAAAATTGCAGAGTGCAAAAAGTGCAAAATCTGGTGCAGATGTGCATGGTAGCCAATCAGTTTCTAACTTCAGCTTGTTCAATTAAGCTGTGCCAAATAAAACTTGGAAGACGTTTGGTTTCTATGCAGAGCTGCACCAGATTGTGCACTCTCCAGTTTAAGTGCATCAACCTCCATGTTTTTTGACTCAAGCAGTACATTTGAAGGGATGGAAGCAATAAGACTCCAGGGGACAGTAGCTCCCTTGATAGTAATTGGACCCATTTCACACGGCCGTTCCGTTCAGGTCTGCCTGTCCGTTTTTCAGGCGGACCTGAGCGGACACTCCATGCACCTCTAAGGAGTGACCGATGTCACTCTCCAATACGATCACCGTAAAGTCAGACGGATGGAAACCCTATTTTTCCATCCATCTGGGGATCGGATGGAAACGTCAGACGGTCCGTTTTCCTCCGATTTCCCATAGAGCAGAGCGAGACTCTGACAGATCCTCCTCCGCACAGTGAGCGGAGACGGATCTGTCATCTGCTGGCTCAGTGGGGATCAACGAATCGATCCCCGCTGAGCAAAGTGGAGCCCTCATACGGACACGGCCGTGTCAAACCACCCTTACACGACAGTGCAAAAGATACAGGTTATCCAAAGTAAAGCAACAGCATCAATGCGAACACAAAGGTTCAGCCGAAAAATAACTTGTAGTCTACACAGCATTGTAAGCAGAATTAAACCTATAAATTCTTCAAAATCTCAGCTGTGCTGTTGACCTCTACATAATTACAGTACAAGCCGTGCTCATAAAATAGAGTCTCCCAGCTATAACAGGCAAGTATTATTCCAGCAATGCATCAAATAGATGTTGCTCTATTGTACACATTCATCTAGAAGATTTCACAACCCTTAAGTTCAAACTGGCAATTATATACTGCTAAACTGTCAGCCTGTGCATTACTTATAAAATTAGATATCAGTAATGTCTCGACCATGAAGCAGTCTTAATTCATTATGAACACACCATTAGTTATACATCTCCATATATATGAAGAACTCATCTCCATTTAAATGTATTTCCCAAGCTACTCATTTCAACATACTAATTCATGCTCAGATGATGCTCTGGGGCATTTTAGATCTAAATGCTTGCCTTTAAATTAATATGCTATTTTTTGTTGTCTATTAGGGAAATGGACTAAGATACATTGCATAGTGCTAATTTTAGAAAAGATTCTGGATATATATTTGATGCCAATAAGATTGGCACACTAAAGTCTACATGTTTTATCCATTCTTCATAGCTATATTTACTCTACACAGAGAGCAAATACTTAGCATATGAATATTCTACTTTTTATTTTTGTAAAGTCCTGTCATCTGGCAGGAGCTGTTCATTTCCCAAGTGAGCAATGTGATCAGTTCATACAGTAGTTATCTTAGCTGGCCAAACACCAGTAGAAATTGGTTTAAAAATCTTCGTTTTCAGAGCTTTCATTTGATTTTCTATTAGTTAGTGAGGTCAAATCAATGTTAATTTTCAATGTTCATTTGAATGAATGAAATTCATACTGTGACTGTGTATTTATTTGGAAAAACAATGTGTATATTAGAATGAAAGCTGTTAAATACATCTGGTTTTCTGTTCAAATAGTAGGTCTGGATGACATTTTAAGCGCTTTCAAATATAATTAGTTGACTTGATGATGGCAAGAAAGACTGTTCTGAGTCAGTCATCCAGATTCCTTGCTGACACGGTTTACTATTGCAGGGAAGCAGCAGTCCAATTCTGCAGATGTGCCCACACCAGCTGGTCCGGTTTTTATGGAGTCACTGCTGAGACCCCTCTTCTGGATCCTGAGAGGACCCTTCTGCTGGGCAGCCAGAAGGAAGTTTGCATGTCATGTAGTGACATAAATACATGGAAAAGGACCTCACCTACTGTACAGAGAAAAACTTCAGGATTGAAACATGTGACCAGAAATGTAGGTGTTTAAGAGGGGCGTTTGGGTTGATTTTTAGTGATTTGTTAGCAGAGGTGCTTTGTTAATGGGGGTGAGACTGACAAGAAGCATGCTGATAGGAAGAGAAAGCAAAGTGACAGAGAGATGAGCTAATTACTGTGCTTTCATTGTCCAGTAAGAGGCTTGAGTGGGTCAGAATGACCTGTGACCAGACTGTAGTGGGTTGAATATTGCTTGCTATCATACTGAGGACATCTAGTGGCAGAAATAAAGTACTGCTTGGGGAAATCTTAATGCTGAATATTGCAGCAAATTCTATCCTTTGATAAGCTATTCATTTTTTATCTTATCATTTTTACCAGGAATCTGATTTAGGAAGTTAAAACATATACAATTTCTTTTTTATTTCAATTAAGAAGCTGCAGAAAGATGTTCAACATTAATCTCAAAATTAAATGAATCACTATTGTTTTTTCTTTTAGCAGTTCACATCTCTATGTCAGCCCTGTGCCAGCAGAAGCCCCAAAATCCACTGCTGCCATTAATATGCAACAATGACACTCCCAGCCTCAACCTGCACAGAGATTTTCCATCCTGTGGAACAATCCAGTGATCAGTTAACCTTTTACAAACAATAGCTGCGATTGCGTGTTTTATCAGGAACGCACATCGGTCACACTATCTGCTGTAAGAATTTTAAGAAATGTCTGTATTACATATTGTCACGCCAGACAGGAATATGAAAAATTTAAAATAGTAGCTCAGAGCCATATTTGGGCAATGATGTCAGCACTGCCGCTACCCCTTCCTTTATATAGCTGATTTTTTAATAAAGAACTTGTCAAATGCTTTGGGTGTCTATTTTTCTACTTGACACATTTTTTGCGAATGAGTAGGGGTATGTACACATGGCCCTCTGTCCCAACCCCCCCCCCCCCCCCCAATGTTGAGGACATATAGCCTGGTATGGTTTGTGTAGGAGGGCCACAAACTAGTCACCTTCCTGCATGCTTGGATTAAAGGTCTGGTATGGATGGTTAGGGAACCTCACACCTTTTTTTCCTTTTAAGGTTTCCCCTGAAAACCTATACCAGACTCCTAGCGGTTGATTTACTAAAAGCAAATAGATGTGCACTTTTCAAAGTGCAGTTGCAGTCTGCAAGTGCAATTGCTCCACGCCTTAGTAAATGAGAAGAAGCTCTGCTGATCATCATCCAATCATGTGCAAGCAAAAATGCATTTTTTTTTAAATTTTCCTTGCATGTGATTGGGTATTCTTTGCAAAGTGAAGCTTTACCTCATTTACAAAGCTCTGGAGCAACTGCACTTGCAGAGGGCACAATCTATTTGCCTTTAGTAAATCAACCCCAATGTGTCAGTGTGTTTTTTCTTAACAAAAAAAAAAAGCCAGAGGAGAGAGGTCATTTGCAGGCAAACTCCTTTCCTTTAACCAGAGCTTGCGCAGTTCATCTCTGTCGGCACCAGCGACGGCTGGTGTATAAGGGGTACTTGGGCGCTGCCTCCCCGTGCTGAGAAGGAAAAAAAAAAAAAAAGTCAGCCCGGTCCCCTTGCAGGAGACGCCGATACATTGATTTTTCGGCTCCTTGCTGTCAGCTGACAGCAAGTAGTGAGCCGCTTGGTCAGTCATTAAAGTCTATGTGTGTGCGCTGAACAGGCGCGCACACACAGCCTGATTAAGTGCCCCCTGAGCCATGAGAGCCAATGACTCTCTGTCATTGGATGCTGTTGGCGGGGGCGGGACTACAGCAGACGTGCTGGCTGCGTGATTACTCACGCAGGCACAGCGTTCCGCAGGGACTTCCGAGCACACTGTCAGCATGCTCTCCACAAGCGCTGCCTCTGCAGATTGTCAGCCCGCTCTCCGCATGCCGATCTCTGCAACACTGCCAGCCTGCCTATTAGATGGGGTTAGTGCGGGACTTGTCCTGACCTGGGGGGGGCAGCTGGTTACTGTATACCCTATCTGGGACTCTGTATACTGCTACCTGGGACCCTGTATACTGCTACCTAGGATCCTGTATACTGCTACCTGGGACCATGTATACTGCTACCTGGGACCATGTATACCCTATCTGGGTGACTGTATACCCTATCTGGGACCCTGTACACTGCTATCTGGGGCTCTGTATACTGTGATACGGTGACTCTGTATACTGCTATCTGGGGCTCTCTATATACTGCTATCTGGTGACTCTGTATACTCCTATTTGGTGATGCTGTATATACCACTATCTGATAATGTTGTATACCCTATCTGGTGATGCTGGGCTGTATACTCCTGACACAAGGGGTGGAAACTATAAGGGGAGGGGCTTATAAGTGGGAGTGGTAAAAAAGGAAGGGTGGGGTCTGCCCCCCATCCTAAAATTTCACCAGCCATCACTGGTTGGCACTGGTGGTTCTGTGTGGCTATCCACTCCCTCTGGCTGTGGATCCCCTTCCTCCCTCCTGCTTGACCATAAGGTGGAAAGCTGGATTTCTCTTCTACACTACATGACACAGTCGTTCCTGATTTCTGGACAGGGTCCAAGATGCAAGTGTGATGCTCTTGCTCCTAGGCTCCTCCTAATCTAGACATGTCAATGTTGATGAGGGGCCTAGAGCAAACTGACAACACTTTTGCCAGGCACCCAGCAGAGAGAGTTGCCACTGTTGCTGAGGTACAGGATTGCTCAGGGACACCATTCACTGTCAGATCGGGACTTTACAAAGTCTGCTTACCCACTTACATTCTTTGCTGGGAGGAGATGAGGGCAGGTAAGCAAACTCTGCACAGTCCCAATCTGACAGTTCTGATCCAAGAGCACTGCAGTGACAGGAGGAGCTGGAGGGGAGAGAGGGCACAGGCCACACCTCCTCCTGACTCTATTCTGCTCTCCTAATTTGGCTTGTCACTTCCCATGCTAAGCTGACAGGAGTAGTGATGCTGTCATTACTACACCTGCCAGCATGTAGCGGAAGAATTCTCCTCATGGCGCCCCAACCTCACATAGTACCACAGTGCCTGGGGCAGCTGCTCTTCCTTGTCCCAGCCCTGACCCCTGGATAAGTGAATATTGTCTAAATACATTTGCTATGTGTTCATCTTGAATTGTGCTGTATTTCTTCCAGATTTGTGCGGTAATCCAGTGTGAATTGTTGCCTCTGTGCAGGAGCTTCCTGTAACAAAGACCGGTCAATGCTTCTCTCTCTCCTTGTGCAGGATGGCTGGTCTTGTCTCCACCCCCCGATGTAGTTTTCTGCTGGCAGCCTGTTGTGAGTGCGGCATGCTAAGTCCCTCCCACAGCTCTATTGTCTGCGCAAGCTCTGTACAGTACAGGGATGATGTCACGGCTATCTTTACACAGTAATGTCTGTTTCCCAGGGTAATTAGTGCACGCAAAGTGGATTTATATCCTTTGAGGCTATTGAAGAATACATCTAAATGACAGTTGCTGTGCCCGGAATTCAGCTTTAAAGTGGAGTTCCACCCACAAATACATCTTTATATATTTCAAATCCTGTACGCATGATGAATTGCCTTTAGATTTTTTTTTTTTTTTACTACTCACCCTAAGTGCCCTGTTACTATGTGATCCCTGTAATCTTTCACTTCCTGATCTGCGGCACTTTGCATCACTTCCTGCCTCGTTTGGGCTCATGGGAGATGTGAGTCATCATTTCCCATGAGTCAGTGGGCATCCCTGAGCTGTAAAATCGCATTATTTCCAGACAGGAAATTACATGATTTTGTGGGGGAGAGACATGTCATCTATGTTGCCATAACAACAGGACGGGACCTTCCTCTGTTGCCGCCCGTTGTTATGGCAACGAGGCATACACTCGAGATCGAGAGGTGCATGCTGGTTACCCAGCATGCACCTTATCCAGGAAGAGACTCGAGGAGGGTGCGAGTGGGCTTCACATGCCCACAGCTAAGATGGCAACTCCCAGTAAAGAAAAAATCAGTAATGTAAGTACAAAATAAATAGGAAGACTACCTGGATTTAAAGCGATCAATTACTTTATTTATGTCATGAATACTAACTAGGTGGATGCCAGGAAAGATAAAAAAAATGATGTGGGCAGAACTCTGCTTTAAGCACAGCTTAACATACGATTTCTTTTTACTGCTTTGATGGTTTGATCAAATTCACAATTTTACAGGGCTAACAAAATATGATTTTCAAGTTACAAGCTTTGACATTTTTTTTTAGCCAGCAAGTACATGCTGTAATAAAGTTAATAGAAAAGCATTTTCTGTTTGTTATGGGATGAAACAAACGGTGTACAAAACATAAGGAGAACACTTAAATTTACCTCTCTCTTCTCGCTACAGATTTTACAGAGCCATGTGGGTCGCTTCAGGCTGCCAACAGTTTCAATTCCACATTTAGTGCAGACTTTCTGTGGGAGAAAGAAACAGATCAGTGCACTTTTAGCTTATCTATTTTTATACTCCAGATTTAGTTATTTCCTAAAGGTCTTTATTTGATTTAAGGAGACTGGTGGGATGCAGAGACATTGCAATAAAAAGGTCTTGCCTAATTTAAATATTCTCTTCCTGTGTAGCTTTTCATGTAATGGCCAGCTTCCTTTAATTAATCGACACATACATTTTACAGATTTCACTTTTCTATTCTGTCTGCAGGATGTTTTAATGGTGATGAAACAGTAATAAAAATAATTTCTCACTGTACGGCATCTAATTTAAATAACAAAAATTATCTTTTTTGAGTTGGTACACACTTTGTTTTTGTGTGTTTTTTTCTCGTGCTGCTCCCACAACACAAAATCATACTTGCACGTTAAAGTAAATGTACATTATTTTTTCTCTTGTTTCGGAAGTTAACTGAGAATCAGATTAAATTCTAACATGTTACATCTGTTTTTTAGGGTGTACCATGTAACATGTTCCAGCCCTCCCACCCCATGAGCGCACAATCCTATCCATGACAGTTGGCAGGTGTTCCTCTCCCCCACAGCCACTAACACATTTAAAATCAGCACAGCTTTGCAAAGCTCCACTCGTTCACAGGGATTTGTGAATCTGCATTCAAGAAGTCAGAGGAACCTGTAAATGAATAAACTACATGTACCATCTTCCACCGCGGCAGACAGCTTGTAGTTCTCAGTGGACTACGAGTGAGCTGATCAGCTACAGAGATGACAATGAAAGGCTTTAGAAGACACTTGTAAAGTCACTGTGAACAAGAGGGTCCAGAGTTGTAGGGACCTTAGAATCGCTCAGAAAGTCGGGGACACTAGGAAACTCACGGAAACACTGAAAATCCTGGGGCTAGAAACACTAGCTGTTGCTATGGCCACGCCTGAGGCATTGAGCCCAGCTTAACTAGCAAGGAAGATGGCCTGGCTGAGCTGGGACTGGACATGTAGTTGATTGAATCAACGGCAGGTGAATTTCCAGTCTTGAACGTGTCTTGCAGGTAACATCAGAACCTTGCATGTGTAGCACCCTCTACATAGGTAGGTGCTAGATGAGGATTTTTGGTGTTAGAGTAGATAAATTTAGTCAGGCCTGATTGTTTTCATTCTGGGCATGGGAGTGGTTCAGGGAGTGGCTGATGACTGTAGGTGGTGACATCCTTTGGTTGACCCCTCCTTGTTTTTGCAGAAAATTCTGGAAAAGGGGAGTGGGGCAGAATAGGTGGAACTGCTGGGTATTTGGGAAGCCCTGACCAATCCCCAATCTAGACTGGCAGGGGGCAGGCCTTCTCAAATAGCATGGGGCAGCCCAGTCTGGGAGAGATCAGGTGGAAGTTTGGAGATGGAGACAAGATACTGAGGCTCTCGAGGCCTTGAGGGAGCTCCCAGTCTGGGGGGAGTGACCTCGGCCTGGGGCTCGGTGTATCCAGAAGGTTGGAGATTTTGGAGGAGGCACATGAGAGAGCAAGAAGCGGACAGTGGGAGAAGTGTACTTCAGAGAGATCTCCAGGAGAGGTTCACCAGCTGTCGGTGAGTGACACAGCTGAGTGAAGTGGAGATGCACAAAGTAGATTGCGAGGAAGACAGTCTGGAAGAGGTGCAGTAAGAGACTGGAATTTGGTGTCATGCATAGTGTGTTGATGGGCCGAAAGTTGTAGTCCATCGTGGCTAGCTAGCACCAACAAATAAACTTTCTACACGTAGGAGAACCCCAACCCAATACCTGCAAACGGTGGCCGGAAGGCCTGGTAAATTGACATCAGGTCTTACATGTGCTAACTAGACGAATGGAGGACTGGTAAATATCCTTCCAGGTCTTACCTGTGCTGAGCAAGTGTTGTGCAGGAGAGAGGAACAAGGGGAAGCAAGTGTTGCGCTGCAGGAAGTGCTTCTTTGAGTTTTAAGGGGGTGGGCAGCAGAGTGGGTTTAAGATTGTATATCTAATTTTGCTGCTGTCTGCCCTTCCCCCTTGTCTTTAGAGAAAAAAGATTCACAGGAAAGAACTAACAAGGCCAAAAGGGGGACCGATCCCCGCTGAAAGTGAAGGCACCACAAATTCCGTCTGGGTCCCCTGTTAACATTTTTTTTTATTCAGTTTTGCTTCCTAGACCAGGGCCAGGATGGGCTTATGGGGGGGGGGGGTAAAATAATAATATAAATTATAATAAAAAGAATATCTGCAAACTATTAACAAGAATGAAAATATGTAAAATCTACGATCGCGTGGGACTGCCTAGGACACAAACTGCAGGAAGGGGGCAATTTTCAACAGTTCTTCACCATATGTACACCAGTAGTGCAATATCCTCCACATTAGTGATGGGCAGAACATCCCCAGGTTCTGTTCTACACCAGAACTCCAGAACAGGGAAAAAGTTCGGACCAGAACCCTATTAAAGTCTAAGGGACCAGAACTCTAAAAATAAAAAGTCCACATTTTAAATGTTTATATGCAAGTGTTTGGTCATAAAAAGGGTATGGGGACATGAGTGCTGCTCTGGGGGACATGTATCAATGCAAAAATAAACTTTTAAAAAATATTGTTTTTAAATGAACAGTTATTTTAATGATGCTTAAAGTGAAACAATAAAATGAAAAATTCCTTTAAATATAGTGCTTGGGGGTTCCCCTTAGTCTGTTTGTAAAGCGGCCCATCTGTGCCATGTATAGAACCTGCTGCTGCAAAACAGACATTTATAAAGAAAAAAAATTAACAAAAAATGACATTTAACCACTTGCCGACCGCCTCGCGTACATAAACGGCGGCAAGTTGGCTCCGCTGCGCAGATCGCTGTCTATAAACGGCGATCTGCGCAGCCGCAGTTGCAGGCGCGTGCCGCCAGCAGAGCGCTCTCGTGGCCACCGTACTCTGCCTGAGTGTGGCCGCGGGTCGGGCAGGCTTGATCTCCGCTGGTGACCCGCAATCGCCTTCTAGAAAGAAAGAGCGGGGAATCGACAATGTAAACATGGCGGTTCCCTGTTCTGTCAGTGGGCATGACAGTGATCTACTGATCCCTGTCATCGGGATCAATTAGATCTGTCATGTCCCTGCCAGTCCAGCCCCCATACAGTTAGAATACACCTAGGGAACACAGTTAACCCCTTGACTGCCCCTGCAGGTTAACCCCCTTCCTGCCAGTGACATTTATACAGTAATCAGTGGCTATTTTTAGATCTGATCGCTGTATAAATGTCAATGGTCCCAAAAAAGTGTCAAAAATGTCCGATCTGTCCACTGCAGTATCGCAGTCCTGATAAAAATCGCAGATTGCCGCCATTACCAGAAAAAAAAAAATAGTAAAATAAGGACCATAAATGAATTCTCAGTTTGTAAACGCGACAACTTTTGCGCAAACCAATCAATAAACGCTTTTTGCAATTTTATTTATCAAAAATATGAGGAAGAATATATATCAGCCAAAACTCATGAATAAATTCGTTTTTTTTATTTTATTTTTTTGGGATGTGTAATATAGCAAAAAGTAAAAAATACATTTTTTTCTAAATTGTCGCTCTTTTTTTGTTTATAGCTCAAAAAATAAAAACCGCAGAGGTGATCAAATACCACCAAAAGAAAGCTCTATTTGCGGGGGAAAAAGAGGCCAATTTTGTTTGGAATCGCACGACCACGCAATTGTCAGTTAAAGTGACGCAGTGACGAATTGCAAAAAGTGCTCTGGTCAGGAAGGGAGTAAATCCTTCCGGGGCTGAAGTGGTTAAATTGATTTTTCCTGCAAGCTTTCTTTTGTAAACAACGGCTTGGGGATGCAGTCTGTATGATGTGACGACAATTTAGTGCACTCGGAACAAGATTAGAGATTTTTGGGATAAATTCTGGTGTCTTTGGCAGACTTTGGATGGAAATAAAGTTTTACACCACAATGAGCAAGCCATAAGTGAAGAAGCCAAATGTATCACAGTTATCCTTGGCAAACGCAGGTTTGTACCCTGCTCTTAAAAATGGTGTCACATACAGTAGCTGAGCTATGAGAAGTGGGCTGGGAGATAAGAGCTCTACAATCTGATGGAATAGGCTGGCTGCTCCCTACTGTTCCATGATGGCTGCTTCTGGAGGACATCCTGCCTCGTTGGAGTTGTGCCTCCCCCTCACTTTCCCCTTCTGCTCTATAAGGCACCCAAGTCGAGTCAGTGACCTCATCCCCGTCATCCCCTCCATCCTCACCACTGGTAGGCTCATGTTCCTACTTTCCTCAACCTCAGAACCAACATCAGAATCAAGTAATGGCTATGCATCCTCAAGAAGCAAGTGGCTGACATAGTGTTCAAATAATTCAGCTGACTCCATGAAGTGCATTACAGAGGAAAAAGGCGTGGTTTAAATTATACTGGGCATGGCTTAAAGGGGGTGTGGTTAAATACACTATCGATGGGTCGACTTCAGTACAACCAGCCTGCGCATACATGGATTGAAATTTAGCCAGTTCCTGGCCAGCTTAAGGGTCAGCAAGGCAGGGAAGTGAAAGTGATCCACTCATAACCTGTCAGACTGATGGGTGAATGAGGATCAGTGGCTTACAGATCGCTTGGTACAGTGGCCACGCTCAATGAGCCCAATGTCTGAAAGGAGAAGCTCACCTTTGGAAACATGTTACATGTTCCATCTGACTTTTGGGTGGAACAAGTTCTTGGTGCTGCAGCCACCGCTCGCTGCCCCCACTCCTTGTGGCAGCAGTACGGGGACAAGTTCCCTGTACTAGCGGTCACTGTTTAAAACAGGACAGCTCTGTGGGTCTGAATGAACTAAAAGTCCTGACAACTTTTGCAGCTGTCAGCTTGTAGTTCTCAATGAACTATTACGGTGCTGTAGAGCACTGTGGTAGTTCATGGAGTCTTCCTGTCAGGGAGTACCGGTTTACCCATAAGGGATGTACGGGTAAGTCGATACGCTGACAGTGTACAGGAGACCTGCATGGCATTCAGCGATCTACTGATCGCTGCTGCTATGCTTTCCAGGCTCCTGCAACAAAAAATAATAAATACACATTTTTTTACCTACAAAAAAATGTGCATTTACTATTTTTTTTTAAAAGTGAACATATCCTTTATAAGTGGAAGTTCAGTCTAAATCTAAAATCTCTAAACCTACTTGCAGCCACAATCTAAGACTAACCTATCTAACCCTGTAAAGCAAAACTCATTATACAAACCATTTATGAAGCCACTCCGGTCCAGTCTCATGCTGAGCTGTCAGCGACAGGTTCTTTGTGAAGGAGTGTGCAGGAGAGGCAGCAACAACAGTAGCTCTATAGCAAGTCTATGGGTGATATCACTTCCCAGGCATTTCACAGCCTCCTACACAGAGTTTCCACCGTTGGAGACCAGACCAGAGCAGCTTCAGAAAAGTTATGTATAGCGAATTAGATAGGTTAGTCTTAGATTGTGGCTCCAAGTAGATTTAGAGATTTTAGTTGTAGGCTGAACTTCCACTTTAAGTGTTCAGTACTACATCTAAAAATATTTTCTCATTTGTCAGTGGTTAACAGTAAGGATGGGCTCGGGCGTGTTTGCAAGTGCATGTGCCTGAGCCCGCCGGGAAGTGAACCCTGGACTGTGCTAATCACAGTGAGACATTTCCCCGATGCGCGGCTGCAGCGATCGGGAAATGTCTCCCTGCCTGTGATTAGCGCAGTGCAGGGTTCACTTCCTGGCGGGCCCGGGCACATGCACTTGCGAACACGCCCGAGCCCATCCTTAGTTAACAGCACTTTTATGCTAAGCAAAAGTAATTCAGCAGACCTAGCTTAGCATAGATGAAATCCTCCCAGCTGACCTCTCTCTGCCCACACTCCACAGAACAGCTCACACCAGGTGCTTTTTCAGGTGGGTGGGGTGGACCCCGAGCCTGGGGCCACCCCATCCCGTCCCACCCACACAAGCAGCAGAGTAGGCAGCAGAGAAAATGATCTGCCTCAGGGTCCAGCAATCCTGCACAGGAGAGCCAAGAAATGCTAGGAGAGGTAGGGGGAGGGGATTCCAGTCCCAATTGTGTATAATGCAATGGTAGAAATGTTATACTGCCTGTTGATCTAACACTTTTCTAACACATTGAAGTCAGTAATAGTAACTTTTAAAAGACTATTTAAGTTAATCTGTGTAATCTTCATGCTGGCATCTATCTGCATGGTTGGTGAAAGGCTGACACTTGGAAAGCTCCCTCGATCTACTTCCCTTCCCAGATGGCGGGCTGGGCAAAATCTCAGAGGCTAGCCACACCCCCTCCCTGTGTCCCAGCCAGTCAGACACTGCAAGCCTTGCAGGCTCCACCTCCTGGGTGGTGTTCAGTCAAAGTGACTTGTAATAAGAGTGTCTGATCTCAGCTGCTGTGGGAGGAGGTAGGGGGAGGGATAGACCAGCAATCAATGTTCTGCCACTCGGTCTCTTGGCACCCTGGTCCCCACCCAGAAGCACCAGAGCTCCGACCTCACTCACTGGCACCGCTGTCCGTGACTGAGCCGGATTTTCAGAATTCTGCCCGAGACAGGCTCAGACCAGGACATCGGTCTGATTTCTGTGAATGTCCCAGGCAATCTGTGACTGTTGGCAAATATGTATGGTAGAGGTAGCTGTAAACAGGAAGGCAGAATAAGCCGCTCTGGCAGCTGCAGTGGACTGCGCACTAGTGTCAGTTTAGGTCATAGAGGTTGAGGAGGATGAGGATGGTTTAGTAAGCCAGTCCACCACCTCCTTTGCATGCTGTGGCTGGATAGCATGAGCAACATCACTAAACAGGGACAGATGTGCCCTGCCTGCGGACGGGACCACGTCCACCTTTGCCAGTGGAAACAGATGCTGCTGGCCCCCCATAGTGGCATGGGAATGTCTGCCTCTCCTTGATGGGCTGCCAGACATGATGGGTGGCTTATTAAACATTTGTTAGATAATAGGAAATGGGTGATTGTATGCACATTATTTAATGAAATGTGGTGTTTGGCGCACTATAAATTGTGTACAATTGAGTACTGACACTGACAAAATGAAACACTAAAAAAAAGAAAAAGGGGGGGGGGGCACCAGCATCACAGTAAGGCAAACTGCAGCTGACAATTTAAAAAAAGGGGCCAGGGAAACAAAAAATAAGGAAATAAAAAAAAAGGACGCAGCCAAAAAAAAAAAAAAAAGTGTGTATACAGCACTGTATACAGTACTACATATAATGCTGTTAAACACTGCACTACACTGACACTACACCATACTCACACTACACTAACACTCTACACTCACATGAACACTAATTAGCTGACAGGTGCATTGCTTCAGCCAATCAGGGCTGTTACAATGCACTGTGCAGCGCATTGCGGGGTGCTTGGTGGGAGAACATCCTGTAAATTCAGATGTTCAGCGAACACCTGAACAGGCGCTGTTCGAGGCCAAACTGATGATCAACCTGAACACTACTCCACATATAACTCCAGCTCCCCAGAGCCCCTTCTCATGCCATTATTACATAGGACGAGGAGCTTATGGAGGAAGTGTAAGGGAAGGAATAAGTGGAGAACTGGAGGAAGGGGGTTTTTTCAACTAGGTTAATATTCCCCACATATAATCCCAGCTCCCTATCCGACATGGAAGGTATACTTTACTTTGTGTGTCTCTGGGCTTTCACCATAGGTGATTCTCTGCAGATGAAATCCTCTGCAGCTTGGCTCTGAACAGATTTGGCTGTCAGCAGGTTTTGGGAAAGAAAAAAAAAAAAAAGAAATGTGCGATTATATTTTTCATAAAGGGATTGTAAAGGTAAAATTAAAAAATGCTTACCTGCTCTGTGCAATGCATTTTCACTGAGTGGTTGTGAACCTCCTCTTCTTGTTTCCCTCACTCCTAGCCCCTCCTCTCTGTCCAGTGCCCATGACACTCATGCATGCTCCCTCCCGAGCCCTGCTGCTGCGTCCGTTGACACAGAATGAAGGACTCGGCCCCACCCCCTGCTCCCAAATCACTGCCTTTGATTGAAAGCACGGGGAGCCAATGGCTGTGTGCCTCAGCAAAGCTAGCAAGACCCAGAAGTAGGGGGGACGGAGGAGCTGCAGACGTGCACAGTGCTAGATCACATAAGAAAAAGAGGGGGTGAGGGGGGATGCTGACACCTAAACATTTTTTACCCAAAAGTGAAACTTCCGCTTTAAGTGTTGGTGACCCCCTGACATGCCACAATTGGTTCTCACAGGGTCCCAGGTCCCACTTCCGGTCCTGGTGCCATGGAGCCCCTCCCACCCGGCAATCTTCTGGGACACGTTATAGGTCCCAGAAGATGCACTGGCTATTCACAGTGCACAGCGCGACTCGCGCATGCGCAGTGCGCGCTGGCTTTGAAGCCAAAGCCGGGCGCCCACACTTGTGATGCCGGCGCTGCCAAGGGGAGGGAGAGAAGAGCAGCTCTGGAGACTGGGACAGGGGAGTGTGATTGTTAAAAGTCAGCAGCTACACTTTTTGTAGCTGCTGACTTTTAAAAGGGTGGAACTCCGCTTTAATGCAAGGAACGCATGAAGGTAAAAAATGTTTACACTTTAGAACCACTTTATGTAAAATCTTTAAAAATATTTTAGATTACCTTCTTACAGTCTTGACAGAAGACAGAAGTTGTGCCCAATAATCCAAGGTGTTCTCCACAAAGCAAACACTGTGACATCCCATTTCCCATCACATTTTTCCGCATGTTTTCTAGTCTCTCCACAAGGCGCCTGCAAGCAAAAGGAATAAATTCATCATCATAATGGATTTGATGGATGTTGATATCTTCCTACACGTAATGCTGATAACTGCAATCTTAACTTGTTTTCACTGCTGCTGAGAGCTGGAGTGGTTTACTAAAGCATAGTATACCCAGATTCAAAAGAATGCCATCTGTACAGCAGCACGTAAAACATGCACAAAATAACTGAACCGAAATGTACCCAACGTCATCAAATATTTTGCTAATTTGAGAAACCCAGCAAAATATTTTTTAAATAGAGTAATTAAACAAAGTTAGGCTAGTCTAATAAAAGGAATTATTACATATTAAATGTAGCCAATGGCCCCATTAGGGATGGCTGAGTGTTGTGGTTCATCTGCTCACACTGCCCTCAATCACATCTATACCGCACCCGGAGTCACAGAACAGGCTGGTGCTTTGTTTTTGTTTGTTTTATTAGGAGATTGAACTTGAATGGGGATTAGGGGTTTTATGGGTTGCCCATAGAATAGGTTGCAAACTTGCACAGGACCACTATATACATCTCCTCTTGTCCACCAGCACACTACTTGCTCCAGTTACACTTCTTCCTCCAGCACATTACTTGCTTCTCTATACTCTGGTTCCTCTCTCCTGCACATTACTTGTTCCAGGCCCAGAAGGAAATTTACTTCTCCATTTCTCCAGCCTGACTAGCACAGGGTGAGGCTCCTGCCATGCTGTGTGCAGAGTCACAGAACCACACATTACAGGTAGAGACAGTTGGTCCCCTAGTGTGTAGGTACACTACTGTGCTAGCCAGCCTGATGGACTGCTACACCCCCTTCTCAGCTCTCTGTCCAGAAACCTTCCTCCAGTTTCTAGAAAGAAGTGGGAAGTCCTGGTGACCTCATCTGTGAATCACTCAATCCTCCCTGAGCCACTCCCAGCCTAGAAACAAAAACAAACAAACAATCAGGTCTGCACATTAGTCAGGCCTGACTAAATTTTCCTCACCTACCAAAAATCTAATCACACTAGCTCCCACTTACCAGGGGGCATGGCACTCATCACCACCCCCCCCCCCCCCAAACCTCAGCTGATCCCTAGCTGAGAAAATTTTAAAAAATGGGAGGCATCCCAGAACAGAAAGTTGGAGGGCAAAGGGAACAAACTTAGATGGGGAAGTAGAAAATAATCTCACAAAAGTGAGTACACCCCTCACATTTTTGTAAATATTTTATTATACCTTTCCATGTGACAACACTGAAGAAATGTCACTTTGCTACAATGTAAAGTAGTGACTGTACAGCGCTGACACGCTGACACTAGCAGAACTTGTCCAGACTTGCCGACCTTGCTAGTGGTTGTCGTTAGCAACAGTATTTTGTAGTAGCCCCTAATTTGCTGGAAGGCACACTCTAAACACAATCTCTCTCCTTAGCAACAAGAACAATTCCAGGCACACTTTACTGTAAGCAGGAGTTGAAGCAAAAAGTTTAAGATGCCCAGCTTTTGCAGATTGCTGGGAATATTTGTAATCCAGTGGGTAATGTCCAGCTTTTGCAGATCGCTGGACATATTTGTAATCCATGGGCGCAATCGCCTGGCGTGGTTGCCACAGGTAACAGCACATGGTACAAAGTCATTGAATTAGCAGGATGGTGTAAGTTTCCACCCCAGCACCGGCTGGTGAGACTGAGCAAGCAGGAACAGCTATTGGCGACCGACCGGTCCTGCTGCGTGCTGCCTTGCTATGGGCAATGACACTCACATTAAGCACAGGTCAATGAGCAAATCACAGTCCTTTTCCCGATTCAATCTTTTACTAATGGTAAAACAGTCACATTTCCTTATCTCAGTTCATATTTCCATTGCTAGTAACGACTGGCAGAATTACTTGAGACAGATGAATCCTGTATATGAGCCCCCAAATGTAGCCAATGGCCCCCTTAGCGGTGGCTGAGTGTTGTGGATCATCTGCTCACACTGCCCTCAATCACATCCATACTGCACCCAGAGTCACAGAACAGGCTGGAACTTTATTTTTGTTTGTTTTATTAGGGGGTTGAACTTGGATAGGGATTAGGGGTGTTATGGGATGCCCATAGAATAGGTTGCAAACTTGCACATGAACACTATATACAGCTCCGTATATACATCTCCTCTTGTCCTCCAGCACATTACTTGGTCCAGTTACACTTCTTCCTCCAGCACATCACTTGCTTCCTCTCTCCTGCACATTACTTGTTCCAGGCCCAGAAGGAAATTTACTAGGCCTTCTCCATTTCTCCAGCCTGACTAGCACATGGTGAGGCCTGCCATGCTGTGCGCAGAGTCTCCGAACCACCTGTTACAGGAAGGGACAGTTGGTCCCCTAGTGTGTAGGTACACTACTGTGCTAGCCGGCCTGATTGACTACTACTCCCTGCCAGTGGCGTAGCGTGGGTTGTCAGCGCCCGGGGCAAGGCAAGTAATTTGCGCCCCCTAACCCGTCGATAATTTTGCAAAAAAACCCACATTTCTTACGTTTTGCTAAAATACAAATCCAAAAAAAAAATATATAAAACATTTTTTTTCATCGGTTTTGGCCGATTTATATTCTTCCTCATATTTGTGATAAAAAAATCGCAATCGGCGTTTGATTGGTTTGCGCAAAAGTGGTCACGTTTATGGATGATGAGAATTAATTTCTGGGGTTTTTATTTTTTTTATTAGTAATGGCGGCGATCTGCGATTTTTAGCGGTACTGCGATATTGCGGCGGACATGTCGGAACATTTTGACACTTTTTTGGGACCATTGGCATTTATACAGCGATCAGCGGCGGTAATGATTATTTTTTTTATTTTTGGGGTCTTTAATTAAGAGTAGTAGGTATTTGCACTGGTGAAAACGCGTTTGGTTAGTTTGCGGCTAACGCTAAAAAAATAGTGTTTATACTCCTTCTTATATTTAGCCGGTTTTGGCTACTTTTTTTTACAAAATATATAAAAAAAAAACCTAAACATAAAATCGTTTTGCATTCTTTACACCCAAAAAAACGTTTTAATAGCTGCCCAATCCCCCGCGTTTAATGAACGGAACGGGGCCCGCGACTGTTGGGTGCGATGCGGTGACCGTCCCTCATCA
>BLSH010016179.1:875409-892636 GCA_018402905.1 Glandirana rugosa | reverse complement strand
GTGTTGGCGGGATATCGTCCCGCGGGCGAAACGTGTTCTAATATATATATATATATATATATATATATATATACACACACACACACACACACACACACACATACATTATATATATATATATATATATAATCTTGTGCAAAGCGGGCGCCCTGCTATAGGGCGGTTGTGAAGTGGTTAATGCGCATTATAATTACCTTTGCTTGTAAGTTGTCACCCGGCATTTTATCATTTATTAAAAACTTGTCATAACGGTTTGCTTAGAGCAGTGGTTCTCAGCTCCTATCCTCAGGACCCACTAACAGGCCAGATTTTAAGTATTACCTTGGGGAGATGCAGACTAGAATACTGTAATCACTGAGCAGCAAATGATATCACCTGTGATGTATTCAGTTATCCTAAAAACCTAGCCTGTTAGTGGGTCCCGAGGACTGGAGTTGAGAACCACTGGCTTAGAGGCACTTCTCCATTTGTTTCTCCTGTGTCTAATAGTCTGCTTCTGCTCCTTTGAAGACCTACCCAAGTGCACACACCTAATGGACTGTTAGTATTAATTTATGGACTGATGTTCTTAATGATGGACTTTTTAAATCACAGATGAGGTTATCATACCTGTTGGCTCCTACATTTTGATGTTCACATCACAGGCATCCACTCCTCCTAAACCAGTCCAAATAGCTTAGCAGAGCTGTTCCATTAGGCAATAAACGCTATTGTTCCAGCACTGTTGAGAACACCGGGTGGAATGTCTAAACAGTGTTGGAACAATAAGAGGAGTGTGCATTCTTTTTTTTGTTGTTCTGACTCATGTTATTGTTGATTTGACCTGCTTTTGACTTTGGAGGTACTTATGATTAGTCTATAATGTTATTTTAAGCTGTTTTTGAGCTTCCAGTTGCTTTTGCATTCATATTAATTTGTGTAGGGATGAAATGATGACAAGACACAAAAATATATAAAAAAAAAACCTGTGTACATAAATAAGTATGTTTGCATTACAGCTAATTTTTTCCAACACAAACCATTAGGAATGCAAATACAGCTAGAAGCAGTTTGACGCAGCTTAGTAGCAGGTAAAAAACAAAACAAATCTAAGGATCTCAGGAGCATCTTAAACTAATCTCAAATGCAAGTTCAATGCAACTAAAAGCACGCTGCATTTGCTTACCTACAAATGCCCTAACGCATGACCTAAGCTTACCTAGCTTACTGAAAACTCTTACACAAACAGAGAAATAGTTGGCTTCAGTAATGTCTTGGTAAATAAAGCATTGTGCAATGTGAAAACATTATTGTAAAACTCTAACCGGTAAAACTTTTTTTTTTTTAATTCGATTTGACTCTTTGACTTATGTTTTAACAGAACAGAGCAAATGCAGTCTAGAATAGAATAGCACAAAACTCATTGCAAACAAAAGAAAATAGATGTGATGTTCTCAATATAGATGCAACACGAAACCTAAAAGTGTGAAGAATGCTTTATGAAGGAATAGGAATACTATTTATTCACACAATCTGGATGTTGTCCAGATAATAATCATTTAACATTGTACTATGTAACAGAGAAACCTTTGAGCATCACTGGCCAAACAGCAAAACAATGAATTGAAACTCATACTGTAAATATGGCAAGTAATGCATACACTCACCCCTGCTGTACCATATCCCCCTCACTACACTATAGCTGTATAACAAAAGGAGACTTCAATTCCGACATTTGCCATCTTATCTTTGAACAACATAATGACCATCACCCTACTTCTCATGCCCACCCAGAATGCCCCCCATCATCCATATCCACCAGCTTATAGAACAAGCAATTCCGCTCTAAGTCTAAGGCCGGGAGAAGACAGTGATGATTGCTAGCAGCTATAGCAGTTGCTAGCAAGAGAATCCGGCAGGCTGGTTGTATCCAAGTTGATCGATCAATCAACTTGGTACATTCAGCCTGCCCATTAAGGGTTGGAATCTCGACCTGTTCAGCAAAAATTTGAACCGTGTATGGCCGCCTAACTTCAACTTTCATCTCAAGAGTGTGGCAGTTTTCAGGCAACATTTATTTGAGGAATAAAAACTAAATAAGGGTGTATACATTTTCACTTTATTTATTTTTTGCATATCATTGATACTTTATTCTACCTACTCAAGCTCAATTACCTGCATTTTGCAGCTTTGGTAAATTTGGAGTGGCACATCGTTGCCTATTATATGTGAGTAGTGTTGGGCGAACGGTTCAGCCTGAGCATGAGTCTCAGCCAAACATTGGCTGTTTGGCCCATTCATCCAACACCCAAATTTGCAGGGTGTGTGGCGGGTGTGCTCCCCGCAGATCACTCTGCAATGCACTGCATGCTACACAAGTGCATTTTGCACC
Source organism: Glandirana rugosa (assembly GCA_018402905.1). Classification (NCBI taxonomy): domain Eukaryota; kingdom Metazoa; phylum Chordata; class Amphibia; order Anura; family Ranidae; genus Glandirana; species Glandirana rugosa. The sequence continues at coordinate 890,265 of BLSH010016179.1, read as the reverse complement.
CTGATTGGGCAAAGCTTTGCCCAATCAGGGCACAGTATTATCTTCTTGTTCAGGAGCAGGGATGGGAAGCCGCTGAGTCATTAGCGGTCAATGGGTTGCCCCACTACAGCTAAATAAAGAATAATAAAAGGAAACGGTGTGGGGTTCCCTGCCCCAGTCCATACCAGGCCCTTAGGGTTAAAATTAAAATTAAAAAAAATGAAAAAAGAAGACATGAGGGCCACCCCCCCCAAAATCCATACCAGACCCTTATTCGGGCATGCAGCCTGGCATACCATTCCAGGCCACATGCCCTCAACATGTGAGGGTTGGCTGCTTTAGAGCGGGGGGTCCTCCCCCCACCCCAAAACACCTTGTCCCCATGTTAATGGGGACAAGGACCTCACCCCCGCAACTGTGGCCGGTGGTTGTAGGGGTCTGTGGGTGGGGGATTATCGGAATCTGGAAGCCCCCCTCTAACAAGGAGGTGCCCAGATCCCATCCCCCCCATGTGAATGAATATGGGGTACATAGTCCCACTACCCATTCACCAAAAACGTGTCAAAAAGTAATAAAAAAAAAAAAAAAAAAAACACACACAGTTTGACAATTCCTTTATTAAAAAAATGTAAAAAATTGTGTCCCCCGATGTAAATCCATTGTCAATCACGCTTGTATGGACTGGGGGGGGGGGGGAGCCATTTTGTTCTTTATTTTGTGTACTGTATCCTGGTGCCAGCAATTGCAACCGTGAGTCAATTTGAATGTAATCTGACTCGTTTTTTTTTTTTTTTTTCTTTATGCCTTTTTTTCTGCAGCATGTTCTATGCATGCTACAGATGTGCCACTTTACAGGCAGACTAAGGGGACCCCCAGGCACTATAATCAAAGGAATTTTTCCTTTTTATTGTTGCACTTTAAGCATCATCAAAATCACTGCTCCTGAAAAAAACAATTGTTTTGTTAAAGAAAGTTTTGCATTGATACATGTCCCCCAAGGCAGTACCCAGGCCCCCATACCCCTTTTATAGCCAATTACTTGCATATAAGCTTCCAAAAGGGGCACATGTAATTTTTCCTGTTCGGCTCCCATAGACTTCAATGGGGTTCGCCTTTGGGTTAAAACTTTTCTCCTGCTCAGAAGTTCTGTTGCAAACTAAGCAGGGGGGTGTTCGGCCCATCTCTATATGAGCATGGTTAGGACTGTTCACATGACAAATGACACTAAAGTGCTGTGGTTTTTACTCCCAGTAAATATGTATGAGTTAATGTTTCACACAGATAGACACAGCTTACAGACCACTAAATTAGAACAAACACCGAGTAGACTGTAATTTCCTTGCGCCTAGGGTACATATAGGAAGGACACTGACAAAACTAGTGTGTGACAGCCATAGGAGGGAACGTTTATGCTCTCTGCAGACTTACTTGGCTCGAAGAGCTAGCTGTCTGTCATTAGGGCACACCCATTGATCTGTTCCATTGCCAAAAATGGTATCTGTCATGATGACCTGCAAATGCAAACAAAACCGATATGCATTAACAAAATATAAATGAAACATCTTAAACATCTGGGAAATTTAAAATGTCAGGGCAGGCTTCTCCAGCCTGCTGGTCATTTGGTGCTAACTTGTTCAATTCATATATATATTTAAGACCCCTTTCACACTGAGGTGCTTGAAAACTGGCAACAAAACGTGAGGCAATTTTGTGGCGCTGTTGCTGCGCTTTTCAATCGCTTTTGAGTTGTTAGCGGTGCACTTTTTGAAGGTCACATAACTCAAGAAAAACATTTGGAGGCGCTTTTGAATCACTTTTCGTGCACTTTTCAGATGCTTTTGGAGCACTATCCATTTTTTTCATTGGAGAGGGGCGTTTTTTAGGTGCTTTTTTTTAGTGCTCCAGAGATGCTGCTTGGAGACGTTTTTTCACTGCACCACCAGCCCCTGTGTGAAAGCATTAATTGATTTTTATGGAAATAGGTTTTCGTGAGGTTTTCAGGCACTTTTTTAGCACGAAAGCGCCTGAAAGAGCCTCAGTGTGAAAGGGGTCTAACACCTATTGCAAACATTAGAGCCCTATCACACTGAGGAGTTTTTCAGGTTCTTTTGCATTAAAAAAAAAAAAAACGGAAAAGCTCAAGAAAAATGCCTCCATTAAAATCAATGAGTGCTTTTACACCAGGTGGTTCGCTGGCAGTGTGGTGAAAAAAAATCCGGCATGCAGCATCTTTGCAGAGCTAAAAAAAAGCGCCCCAAAAATGCCCCTCTCCATTGAAATGAATGGGAAGTCAATGAAAAGTGTCTCTAAAGCGCCTCAAACTTGTTTCAAAAATGCCCCACAGCATTTTTGGTGCAGTTTTTGAGTTGCTTGTCCTTTGAAAACCGCACCACAAAAGCGCTGCAACAGCGCTCAGCATTTTACTGGCAGTTTTGAAGCGAACCAGTGTAAAAGGGGCCTTAATTTACCATTGCTCAGCGAGCCCAATATTTACCATTTTGTTGAAAATACATGCTGTATAACTACATTGAGATCTACATATTCTTCATGTGTCCCTGAAAGTATTGTAACTGGGAGTTCTAGTCTCCTACCATAAACTGGTTAAAGTGAACCTGTGCCTAGACAATGCAAACTCAACTACACATTCTGAAAAAGCACTTCAAGACAAACCCTCATTCACCTCTTTAGTTATAGACATTGCGGAGAAATGCGTTTTCAAAATTCACAACAGACTCCGTAAAATCGGAACTTCTTCCTACAAACAGCAGATATGGCAGCCTGCCAGCCCATTGGAACAATAGTGTGAAATTAAAATCTAGGAGGGTTGATATTGCAGATATTTTATTTAAGGTAGGGTCAGTATTAGACAAATGTCCACAATTTGATTTAAAAAGATAGCTTAGAACCTTCCTCATGGCAAGTGAGGGGACACCTCCAAAGATAAATGGTCAAGGGTTAGAGTCCATCATACATCCATGAGTAGCATGAAAAATTAGTTGCCCACCCTTCCGCCCTTTGTGATGTTTTGTCACAGCTTTATTGGCAGTTTTGACCTTGCCAGCAATTGATGTTGCTTTATGGGCTATGCCCTCAAGTTAAACTGTCTAATGTCTATCTGGCACTGATGGTAAGGACAGGCCTCTTAGACTATGAGTTTATGTTTATGGGTGCCCACGGTATACTGTGTCTGGCATAGTTGTTTGGTAAATTCTGGGGTCAGTCTAATGCCTGTCTGGCACTGATGGTAAGGCCTCTTAGAATATGAGAGTTATGTTATATGGGTGCACATGGTATACTGTGGTTGGCAATGTTTGGTACTTTTGAAAAGTTCAATAAAGCTGTGGCCTTTCCCTATTTCCAACTTAATCTGTTTCCGTTCCTTTCTTTTTTGGGGGGGGGGGGGGGAGGCAAGTTATTGGTTATTAGTTGGTCATAAATGAGCCTATACTTCTCAGCAGTCATGAACAGATTTGCTGTGGGAGATTCGTCTATCTATGCTGTGTAGAATGGAGGAGAGCAGCTATTGCATTTTAACAGCCAGCCCCGTCAGCTGTCAAAATACCCAAACGGTGCTTGCATTTTATTGGATGTAGGGCTGTTCAGCCAAAAATTTACTGCCCAGCACTTTTAGTTTTTCAATTGAGTGATGTTAGGTGGGAGGCAGCCGACAGGGCCACCCTCTGAGTGGATTTCAGCTTGCTCATTGGGAATTATTTCTTTTGTTCTAGCATCAGTGGGGATGCTTAATAAGACGGGGAGTTTTTTTTTCTAAAATGAAGGGGTTTTTATTAATTTAATTTCTTATTTATTACAAATACTTATATAGCGCCGTCAATTTACACAGAACTTTGCATACAATTTGTACATTCACATCAGTCCCTGCCCTCAAGGAGCTTACAATCTAAGGTCCCTAACTCCCATTCATTCATACATGCTAGGGCCAATTTAGACAGGATCTAATTAACCTACCAGCATGTCTTTGGAGTGCGGGAGGAAACCAGAGTACCCAGAGGAACCCACACATGCACAGGGAGAACATGCAAACTCCAGGCAGGTAGTGTCCTGTTTTTTAATAAACATCCATTTTTTTTATGTTTGTAACTTAATTTTTGCGATCACAGTGGGCTGAGATCAGCTATATCAGCCAGGAGTCAGTTAAAGGTCTGTGCTGCCATGGATGCAGAATTTATTGCATGTCCATGAGAAGTAGAGATATGAGCTATCACTGGTGCCACTGTGGTCATGGGTAAAAGCAAAATTCTAGCTAAATCTTTTTTAATTGTGTATACAGCATGGATACATTATTTCCTCTGTTGAGCCTTTAATGCTGTCTGTGCCCTACTGGGGTGAACCCCTTACTTTCTATGGGTCACCAAGGCAAAAAATAAGAATGGGTGGTTCACGAAAAAAAGACAGTGAAGTAACCACACAAGATATGAGAACAATGGTCAACAAGTTATTATTAAAGTGGTTGTCAACTCATGACAACCACTTTAACCTACAGGTAAGCCTATAATAAGAATTACCTGTAGGTTCCCGGCATATCTCTTAAGCCTGCACGGTTTAGGAGATATGCAGTGCACTGTGATGTGCCCACGTCATTGGGCCCATGCGCAGTGAAGAAACGGGCATCGTGCCGTTCCTTCACTGACATCAAGCCGCGATTGGCGGCTCCAGTGCGCATGCCCGGGAGTGACATCACACGGCTCACAGAGCCGGAGTCCACGGCCCCGGAAGGAAGAGGGGCGAAGATGGATGCTTCCTACTGCGGGGACAGCGCGGGCTTCCAATGCAGGTAAGTGTCACGTAATAGGCTAGTATGCAATGCATACTAACCTATTATGCTTTTACATTGCAGGGTAATGCTAAGCAACGAAGAAGAAGTAAAACCCATCAGGGTTTACTTCCTCTTTAAGCCCCATACTGATTTCTACTCTTCTTCATAAGAGTTTTAATGCACAGGCTTTACTATTATTACCACTAATCCCCCATTTTCTATCTTGATATATATATATATATACACAGGTGCTGGTCATATAATTAGAATATCATCAAAAAGTTGATTTATTTCACTAATTCCATTCAAAAAGTGAAACTGTATTATATTCATTCATTACACACATACTGATATATTTCAAATGTTTATTTCTTTTAATTCTGATGATTATAACTGTCGACTAAGGAAAATCCCAAATTCAGTATCTCAGAAAATTAGAATATTGTGAAAAGGTTCAATATTGAAGACATCTGGTGCCACACTTGGATCAGCTAATTAACTCAAAAAGCCTGCAAAAGCCTTTATATGGTCTCTCAGTCTAGTTCTGTAGGCTACACAATCATGGGGAAAACTGCTGACTTGACTGTTGTCAATGGTCGTCTTTTGGACACCTTGCACGAGGAGAGCAAGACACAAAAGGTCTTTGCAAAAGAGGCTGGCTGTTCACAGGGCTCTGTGTCCAAGCACATTAATAGAGAGGCAAAGGGAAGGAAAAGATGTGGTAGAAAAAAAGTGTACAAGCAATAGGGATAACTGCACCCTGGAGAGGATTGTGAAACAAAACCCATTCAAAAATGTGGGGGAAATTCACACAGAGTGGACTGCAGCTGGAGTCAGTACTTCAAGAACCACTATGCACAGACGTATGCAAGACATGGGTTTCAGCTGTCACATTCATTGTGTCAAGCCACTCTTGAACAACAGACAGCGTCAGAAGCGTCTCGCCTGGGCTAAAGACAAAAAGAACTGGACTGCTGCTGAGTGGTCCAAAATTATGTTCTCTGATGAAAGTAAATTTTGCATTTCCTTTGGAAGTCAGGGTCCCAGAGTCTGGAGGAAGAGAGGAGAGGCACACAATCCACATTGCTTGAGGTCCAGTGTAAAGTTTCCACAATCAGCGATGGTTTGGGGTGCCATGTCATCTGCTGGTGTTGGTCCACTGTGTTTTCTGAGGTCCAAGGTTAATGCAGCCGTATACCAGGAAGTTTTAGAGCACTTCATGCTGCCTGCTGCTAACCAACTTTATGGAGATGCAGATTTCATTTTCCAACAGGACTTGGCACCTGCACACCATGCCAAAGCTACCAGTACCTGGGTTAAGGACCATGGTATCCATGTTCTTAATTGGCCAGCAAACTCGCCTGACGTTAACCCCATAGAAAATCTATGGGGTATTGTGAAGAGGAAGATGCGATATGCCAGACCCAACAATGCAGAAGAGCTTAAGGCCACTATCAGAGCAACCTGGGCTCTCATAACACCTGAGCAGTGCCACAGACTGATCGACTCCATGCCATGCCGCATTGCTGCAGTCATTCAGGCAAAAGGAGCCCCAACTAAGTATTGAGTGCTGTACATGCTCATACTTTTCATGTTTATACTTTTCAGTTGGCCAAGATTTCTAAAAATCCTTTTTGTATTGGTCTTAAGTAATATTCTAATTTTCTGAGATACTGAATTTGGGATTTTCCTTAGTTGTCAGTTATAATCATCAAAATTAAAAGAAATAAACATTTGAAATACATCAGCCTGTGTGTAATGAATGAATATAATATACACGTTTCACTTTTTGAATGGAATTAGTGAAATAAATCAACTTTTTGATGATATAATTATATGACCAGCACCTGTATATCCAGGGAAATAGAAACCCTGCAAGTGATCACAAGCATCCTTTAAATCCTGAATAGTGCATGTACACATCCCTTAAAGTGGTTGTAAATCCTTACTTATACCCAGTGAAGTGACTGGCCTCTGATGATACAAAGAGATGAAAGAAATCCTCCTATACAAGTTGTATCTGTTTTTCTGCAGTCTCTCTGCTCTATATCCATTCAAAGTGCAGAATTTATAAGCTTTTCTGAGAGTTCAAAAAAAAGGGGAGTGGGGAGATTGGAGGGAAGGGAAACACTCCCTTCACACAGCACACAGGAACGGAGCTGAGAAAATTGTCTAAAGAGATTCATGCTGATAGAAAGGAGGAACAAAGCAGCAGAGATAAATTACACTTAGTGCTCTTAAAGCAATTGTAAAAAAATCACATTATAAAACAACCCATTCAGTTTAAAATAGAGATGACGAAAGGTAAAACATTTGTGTGTAGATGTAAAAAAACAAAACAAAAAAAAAAAAAACAAACACACTATCAATATTTTTTTCCCTTTTTTTATAAGGGATCACACATTCTCTGTTCTCAGCTGCATAAGACCTGGGGGAGGAGGAGAACCAGCATCACAGGTCTGACCATTGGAGGAGAGCACACAGTTCCCAGCATAGCTAGAGAACAGGCCATGCTATGTTCTCTTGCTTAGTGTGGTTAGTTTTTAATAGGACGAGGGGCTGGCAGGAACACCAGGGATTTCACACATAGGGAGCAACACAAAGAACAGGACACTCTCACACAGATACATAGCACAACAGGCACATATCAGGAATATGAAATGTTGGGGTAACAAACACTTTAATTGAGACAAGTACACACTATAGAGGGATATGCTTTGTTCACATTTCACATATGAGGTTTACAACCACAAGTTTGCATACAGTTTGTGTCCACCATAAACAGAGAGACCTGCTGCCCTTATGCATGCATTTTCAATGCCTAAAGTGTATCTCATAACCTTCTTGTGAATATGCCCCTCTATATTAGGATTGAAATCCTAGTTTTGATATAAAAAGCCGATACAAATCTATGCTTGACTACAGAGTGAGATAAAACTGATAAACCCATAAATCCTGGAAATGTCAGGAGTCTGAATTTAAAAGGTTACAGGTAAATCAAAATACCAGATTATTAAAGGGTATCATTTTTTACAAAAGGATAATTGCATTAGGAGAACTATCACCATTTAGAAGCATTCCCATAAACATGATTAATGGCTTTTTATTATAAAGGGTGACTTATTGAGTGATCCTGGAGACAAAAGGTTAAGAGTGACAAAGCGAGAACAATAACCGTACTGTGGTCAGAAAAGTTTGTGTGTCACATTCTTTTCCCAAGCAGTATATAATGTCTGTCATGTATAACATACACCGCAACAGAAGTCATGGTGAATAATTGAAAAGTGATGGTAAATATATTTTACACCTACAATAACACGTTTGGTACATTCTGCACTCAACAACAGATTGGTAACCTTGTCATTCTTTTTTATGCTTTATAACCTTGTTAAACCACACTCCTATGACAGCATAGGTTAAATTTTAAAATTTAGATTTTTGCGGTCTAATATGTTCAAATAGAATTGATATATTTTATGATATTTCTCCAATCTTTGGAATCAATGTCTTTAAAAGATCCAATTAGAGGGTTTTCTTTGCAGTTTTCTGTATGCCTGTGTAGCCATGTGCTCCCTTAAGAGTGGCTGAAAGTTGTGGTCCACCCACCTGCTGCCCTCAATCACACTTATTCCACGCATCCAAAGTCACTGAACAGTCCAGTACTTTGCTTTTGTTGTTTTATTTAGGGGTTTGAACTTAGATAGGGATTAGGGATGACTGTGGGATGCCCAGTAATAGAACACAGGACATACTATATACACCTCCGGTATATACACTTCTCCTCCAGCACACTACTTGCTGACCGTTACACTTCTCCTGTACTCCTCTCCAGTACACTACTTGCTGACCGTTACACCTGTTCCCCTGGTCTGAAGGGTAGGAGACCTCTACAATACTTCTTTACCACAGATAGCACATGGTGAGGCCTGCTGCAGCCGCTGGCAAGGCCTCTGAACTACCCTTTGTGGGTGAAAGCTGTAGGCTTCTCTCACTGAAACCAGACAGCCTCTTGTGTACCAAAGTACGTTGGTGCTAGCTGGGCCTTTGGATGAACTACTACTCCCAGCCCATCATTCAGACCCATCCAGTCTGTCCTGCGGTCTAATGGCTCTCCTTCCCCTTGGTTGGCTCCTACCAGCTTCCACAGACTGCTCTCTCTCTCCCATACTGTCACAGCCATCTCCTCCAACTCCCAGGGGCCGCCACTTGCCGACTTATTGGTGGATTCTTTTAAAGAGTCTCCTCAACTGCTCTCCTGCACCATTCCAGGAGCCGACTACCACTCCTGGCTGCACCCAGGCCCCAGGCCTAAGGTTCACCCCCCTCCTCTCTGCAGCTCCTGACTACATCCTCACTCTTCCACCCAAACTCTCTTCACCTGCTGGCAGATTGCTGTATTTAAGGAGGCCTGCCCCCTGCCAATCCAGCCGTTGGATTGGTCAGAGCTCCTTGTCATACATCAGGAAGTGACACCTCCTCCTCCATCCCCCTTTCCAGAACTTTCCAAGCTCAAGGGGGAGGAATCTCCAAGGGGTGTTCCTTACTCCCCTAGCCCAGATCAAAACATTCAGGCCTGCACCTACAGTCAGGCCTGACTAGATTTTTCCTTTCCTATCAAAAATCTACAAAAGTAAAGCACCTATACTATGGGGGTACTACACGCGTAATGTTGTTACCCTAGCAGAGGAAGTGTTTTAGCACTACATAACACCTCCCTATGCTCTCTTCTCCATAACATGAGTGGTTCTGTAGTCCTCAGAGAAAATAGAGAATGGAAAACAATGCTATCTAATAAGAGTTAGCACGCACAGATTTATCAACTTCTCTTTTAGGGTGTACATACACTTTGACCCAGGGCCATATTTAACATAGGGCAAAAAGGGCAGCTGCCCCGGGCCCAGTCATTGTTGTGGGGCCCAAAGTAGCTGTCCCTTTAGACCATGCTGCTTGCAAATGCTTTTCCCTCCTTTTGCTTTCCAGCATGCACACTCCGCAATGTGTGGACACACAACACATGCAGCCTCCACACTGGGAGTCTATAGCATCCTGCCCAATCAGCAGCAACCCAATGGTAGATGGACAGTGCAAAGGGCCAATGAGAGTGGTGGCCGCAATCAGTGTTGGCAGAGCAGAGGGTGGGACTCCAGCCTGGCCAAAAGGGGCACCCAAGAAAATGTTTGCCCAATGTCCAATCAATATTAAAGACGGCCCTGCTTTAAAGGGGTTGTAAACCCTTGTGTTTTTTCACCTCAATGCATTCTATGCATTAAGGTGAAAAACCTCTTGTAGTGCATGAGCCCCCCAGAGCCCCCCCCCCCTTTTACTTACCTTAGCCCGATCGTTCCTGCGCCAGGGATGAGCACACCCGCTCCAGCCGGAGTCTCTGGTCCTGATTGGACAGATTGATAGCAGCACAGCCATTGGCTCCCGCTGCTATAAATCAAATCCAATGACACAGGAGCCAGGGTAGCGGAGCCGAGTCCTGCTGTCTGACAATGGACGCAGCAGCAGGACACCGGTGCATGCCCGCATGGGTGCCCAGAGGGAGCGCGCTTCTCCGATGGGGCACTCGAAAAGAGGAGTAACCAGGAGCACCACTGAGGGACCCCAGAAGAGGAGGATTCGGGTGCTCTGTGCAAAACCAACGGCATAGAGGAGGCAAGTATAACATGTTTGTTTAAAAAAAAAAAAATGAACATTTACATATCCTTTAACCACTTGCCGACCGTGAACCGCAGGTTGACGGCGACAAGTTGGCTCGATAAGGCAAATCGCCGTCATACGACGGCGGCCGCGATCACGAGCCGTGTGCGCGCGCGCCCCCTAGGCGCGGGTACTGCAGCGGCATTGGACACAGGGCCAATCAATCTTGTGGGCCAGGCCAATGATATTGCTCCTCTGCCTCTGAAATGTAAACAGAGGCAGAGGAAGTTAGCTCCCCTTCCTCCCTGAAGCCCTTTTCGGTTTCAGCGAGGAAGGAGGAGCATCAAAAAACGTGAGTTGCACAACAGCACACTGACACCAGGTCACATAGGCACATTTAACCCCTTGATCACCCCCTGATCACCCCCCAGTTAACCCTTTCACTCACTGTCACCCCCTGTCACAGTATCACATAGTGCAGCGATCTGATTTTTACCGATCGCTGTACTTGTGACCCTTGTGACGCTAAATCAGTGTTAGGTTAGGCCTAGTTAGGTGAAAATACCCCCCCTTGCCCCCCCCCCAATAAAGTTTTTAACCCCTATTGCCCCCTGTCACCTGTGATCACCGTAGAAGTGTCACGGGTGACGCTAGCTAGATAGATCGTTTTTTTTTTCAATCAGATTACCCGCCGTATATACCTTTTATAGGTTTCAACCCCCGATCACCCGGCGGTGACCCCAGTTAGGTTTTAGTGTGCGTTAGGGTCAGCGTAAACGCCAGGCAAGGCTAGTTGGCGAGGTACTCTGACATGCACGCACGCACGCACATTAGGTAGGTGCTAGATATTATTGTAGCATTTGATCAGAGCAATATCTGCGACCTGATCAGATATATATTAGCGTCCCCCTTAGATTAGGGTTCTAAAAAACGCAGTGTTAGCGGTATCAGCCCAGATAACTGCTAACACCTGCGTTTAACCCCTCCGCCCAGCCCACCCAATTGCAGGATCAATAGATCGCTGTCACTTACCAAACACAACACACATATCTGCAGCCTTCGCAGAGATCATGCCCGATCCCTGCGAATTCTGACAGTGAATTTGGTAGCGTTTGAAGCAGACTCTGACAACCAGGTGCGCTTTTTTGCCTGTGAGTCAGGCTAGTGTACATTTCAAATTTAGAAAGTCCAAAATGTCTGGCCGCAAGTACACTAGCTTAGAGGCCTACAATATGCTGAGTTTGACAGATGAGAGCGATGGGGAAGTCTCACTGTCAGATTCAGGCTCAGCATATGAACCTGTAGACAGCAGCGGCCCCCTGACAGATAGCTCTGACGATGAAGTTGTGGTCCCTGCTAGAGCCAGGCGTACCAGACCCCGTTCTGCTGTCACTGATGTGCGTGAACCACAGGGCTCTCGTATGCAGCAGAGAGCCAGTACTAGTGCTGCTACCCATTCTGGTGACCTGGCAATCACCAGCGGCCTAGTACCCCCTGGACGTAGACAAACCAGCACTGCAGTAACACTTGGTGACATGGCGAGTCCCATAAGTGCAGTACAAGCTGGTGTGGCTAGCACGAGTAATGAGTACCGCAGCCACGAAGAAGACGAACACAGGCTCGCAGAACCCATAGTGCCCTTTGCTGGCGCGCTTGCAAACCCTGATTGGCAACCCACCACTGATGCAGCGCCCGTACTTCCCCCATTCACTGGCCAACCCGGAATCACCGTGAATACAGCTGATTTTACGGCCATTGATTTTTATTCGCTGTATTTCACGGAAGATCTCTATAGATCTATTGTGGACCAAAGCAATTTATATGCTGGTCAATTCATCGCCATTAATCCCCATTTGATGCTTGCCAGAGACTGGAAACCAATCATGGTTCCAGAGCTTAAGACCTTTCTGGGCCTTTCCTTCCTCATGGACATAACTAAAAAATCTGAATTGCGGTCATATTGGTCCATGCACCCAATTCACCATATGCCCGTGTTCTCTGCTTGCATGTCCAGGGCACGGTACGAGCAGATTTTGTGGTTCATGCACTTTAGTGATAATGAACTTAGTCGTCCACGGGGTGACCCTGAATTTGACCGGCTCTACAAAATTCGGCCCCTCATAAACCATTTCAACCAGAAGTTCACCACACTTTTTATTCCCAACAAAGTTGTGTGCGTGGACAAGTCCCTGGTTAAATTTTCTGGCCGTCTTGCTTTCAAGCAGTTTGTCCCCAGCAAGCGTGGCAGATACGGGGTCAAGATGTATAAGCTCTGTGACAGGGCCACAGGCTATACACATAGTTTCTTGGTTTATGAGGGTAAAGATAGTCAGGTAGAGCCGGAAGGATGCCCAGACTACATAGGGAGCGCTGGCAAGATTGTGTGGAGCTTGGTGTCACCCTTATTCAGAAAGAGGTACCATTTATACGTGGACAATTATTACACGAGCGTGCCACTGTTTAGTCACTTATTTGATCATCAGATTGGCGCATGTGGCACCGTGCGACCTAATCGCCGGGGCTTCCCCCAATGACTTGTAGAATCCCGTCTTAGTAGGGGGGAGAGAGCCTGCGCTAAGTGTAATAATTTGCTCGCGATGAAGTGGAGGGACAATCGGAATGTTTTCGTTCTGACCTCCCTTCATGCAGATACGACAGTGCATATTTCTACGGCGACTGGTCTTGTGGAGAAACCCCTCTGTGTATAACTTAAATATGGGAGGGGTGGACCTCAATGATCAGTTACTGGCGCTGTACCTAATACTATACTATACTTTTTGAAAAAAAAAATTGTAACACGCACTATTTTAATCTGTAGGGCCTCTGCTTTAAAAAAAATATATAATGTTTGAGGGTTCAAAGTAATTTTCTAGCAAAAAAAAGTATTTTTTTCATGTAAACAAAAAGTGTCAGAAAAGACTTGGTGGATCAAGTGGGTGATGTTGGGCATAAAATGCCAGGACAGTTCAAACCCCCCCCCCCCCCAAATGACACCATTTCGGAAAGTAGACACCCCAAGCTATTTTCTGAGAGGCATGTTGAGTCCATGGAATATTGAATATTTTTGTCATTAGTGATTGAAAAATGACAAAAAAATAAAAAAAATACACAAAGTTGTCACTGAAATTATATATTGCCCACCCATGCCATGGGTATTTGTGGAATTACACCCCAAAATACATTCTATTGCTTCTCCTGAGTACGGGGATACCCCAAGTGTGAGACTTTTTGTGAGTCTATCCATGTACGGGACCCCGAAAACCAATCACCGCCTTCAGGATTTCTAAGGGCGAAAATGTATGCCTTCACCCCACACTACCTATCCAGGTTTCGGAGGCCATGAAATGCCCAGATAGCAAAAAAAAAAATGACCCCATTTTGGAAAGTAGACACCCCAAGCTATCTGCTGAGAGGCACGTTGAGTCCATGGAATATTTTATATTTTGCCACAAGTTTCTGGGAAATGACAATTTTTATTTACTTTTTTTTTTTTTACACAAAGTTGTCACTGAAATGATATATTGCTCACACACCATGGGTATATGTGGAATTACACCCCAAAATTAATTCTGCTGCTTCTCCTGAGTGTGGGGATACCCCATGTGTGAGACTTTTTGGGAGCCTATCTGTGTACAGGACCCCGAAAACCAATCACCGCCTTCAGGATTTCTAAGGGCATAAAATGGTGATTTTACTCCGCAGTACCCATCACGGTTTTGGAGGCCCTGAAATGTAAAGGTAGCACAAAACCCCCCCAAATGACCCCATTTTGGAAAGTAGACACCCTAAGCTATTTGCTAAGAGGCATGGCGCATATTTTGCAGCTCTCATTTGTTTTGGAAAATTAAGAAATAAACCGATTTTTTTTTTTTTTTTACTTTTTTCAAATTTCAAAACTTTGTGACAAAATGTGAGATTTGCAAAATACCCAAAATACTTCTCAGCATTGGAGTGTCTACTTTCCAAAATGGGGTCATTTGAGGGGGTTTTGTGCTATCTGGGCATTCCATGGCCTCTGAAACTGTGATAGGGAGTGAGGAGTAAAATCACCTTTTACGTACTTAGAAAGCCTGAAGGCAGTGATTGGATTTTGGGGTCCCGTACGTGGCTAGACTGCCAGAAAGTCTCACATATGTGGTATCCCCGTATTCAGAAGAAGCAGCAGAATGTATTTTGGGATGTAATTTCACATATACCCATGGCATGTTCAAGTAACTTATCATTTAGTGAGAACTTTGTGAAAAAAAAAATTGTCATTTCCCTGAAACTTGTGGCAAAATATAAAATATTCCATGGATTCAACATGCCTCTCAGCAGATAGCTTGGGGTGTCTACTTTCCAAAATGGGGTCATTTGGGGGGGGGGGGTTTGTGCTATCTGGGCATTCCATGACCTCCAAAACTGAGATAGGTAGTGTGGGGTGAAGGCATACATTTTTGCCCTTAGAAATCCTGAAG
>BLSH010016179.1:831522-868147 GCA_018402905.1 Glandirana rugosa | reverse complement strand
TCAGTACACAGGCAGAACGGGAGTCTGTCTATGTAAATAAGGCAGTTTGTCTGTAAGGAAGGCATAGACCCTGAGTTCCTGCAAAGCAGGGACATGGATCCATGATTTCCCCTAGTAAAAGCACCTCTCACACTACACTAAAACACTAACTAGGCGCAGACCTAACCCTTTGATAGCCCCTGATGTTAACCCTGTCCCAACCAATCAATATACACTTATTGGGATTTTTTTTTACCAAAAATATGTAGCAGAATACATATTGGCCTAAACTGATGAAGAAATTCAATAAAAAAAAAAATCTTTGAATATGTTTTATAGCAGAAAGTAAAAAATATTGTTTTTATTATCAAAATTGTCAGTCATTTTCTGTTTATAGCAGAGAGGTGATCAAATACCACCAAAAGAAAGCTCTATTTGCGGGGGGGGGGGGCAAAAATTGTATTTGGGTACAGCATTGCAATTGTCAGTTAAAGTAACGCAGTGCCGTATTGCAAAAAATGGCCTGGTCATAAAGGGGGATAAATCTTCTGGAGCTGAAATGGTTAAGATGTCATTAATCACATCTAATAACATTGCTGTATACGTATAAAGGATTTTCAGGGCCCTGCAAATACTAACATTTTCAATGTTAAAAGGATTAGCTGAAAAAAAAAACCCGAAAAGGTCAAGTCTATTGGAGGTTTCAAGTATCTTCTAGTATATCTTAATTTCCCAGAGACATGTTCATGGAAGAGCACCTTGTACCGTTTGGACATCCTGCCTATTGTGAACAGGAGGTTATGACTAATTATCAGGTGCTTCTGTTGTCAAGGTGCCTGTGCTTACGTATTACATAGTACTTCATGTGTTTTCTGTAGGCTCTTCATCTCTTTTCCTGATCACAGTGTCTGCAATCACTGCAACACAATAGCTAGCTTTATAATTCCTGATCACGCGATTTCATTTGAAGAAACACTACATTCTCTTTTAATTATACTATATATCTATGATTATCACATTATATAGCAAAGTCTTTGATCAAAAAATAAAGATCATCAAAAAAAATAAAATTGAAGCTCAATTCCAGTGAACGTAAAAATCCTTCCATGCAGTGGAGCTGTCCCCTCACTGCAAGGGTTAAATGCTGTTTAAATGTCTATGGGACCAATAAGCAAGCTCCATGAGGAAACACCTCACCAAACCAATCTACCCAGGCCCCACAAATGAAACTCAACTGGGAGGTCTGCAATACACTGAGACCTAAGCATGCTCCACAGAGGTCACCACAAGTCTGAAAGTATCCACAACTTGCTCATCTTTGGTAGGCTACCAGACATGATCCTCGTTTTATGAAAAAGGAAGTCTAGGTGGTTGCACTGCTGAAATCACATTTATTTAAAAGGTTCCAATAAAAAGAGTAAAAACCTCAAGCAGGCAATGGGGGAATGAAAGGACCTGGCTAACATGTTTTGCACTGCACTTGCGTTTACCCATTGTGACTCAAATTAACCCTACAACCACATATATGTAGAGAGCTCAACACCAACACCAGATATAACAAATGAAGTTAACCAGAGCAAAATAAATGCTATGCAATAGAACACACACCTGTATTAGGCCAATTTCACACTGCAGCCCAGCCACGGCTGCGGTAAAACCCTGCTAGTTTTAGCAGAGTTTTACCGGCGATATGGCTCCGCTACGCAGGCAGGAGTGCTGCGCTTTTAACCCCCCACAAGGGGTTAAAAGTGCCGGTGCTCCGCGCTACCAAGGTGGTGTGCAGCCGCTTCGAAAGCGCTTGCCATTGATTTCAATGTCCCGGAAGTCCCGGAAGAAGGATGTGTGCCGAGACCACTGCAACAGCTTAGTTCCAAGGTAAGTGTTTCGTAATGAGCTAGTATGCGCTGCATACTAGGTCATCATGCCTTTGCTTTGCAGGTTTTTTTTTTTTTTGGTGGGGTGGGGGAGGCTTTACAACTACTTTAATAGACTTCACAGTGCTTCTAGGCATTGATAAAGCCTTTTTTATATCTATCTCCTGACTTTTCCCTGTCCACAACTTTATCCCAGGGATCTTTTGATCATTTAAAAAAAAGGAGGACTTCTGTTTGTGTGGACCAGATCGCAGGCAGCTGGGTCTAAATGGAAGGTGGAGTCCATTTCAGCCCAGCTTCTCGTAGAGCAGAGCAAGATCTGTCCATGTCCACTCTGCCCCTCTCTGCTTCGATCAGCAGGGGATCTGTAAGTGAATCCCATGCTGATCGAAACATGAATCACCTGTGTGAAAGGGCCCTAAGGTTCACACTTGAGCAGCTAAGTCGCCGTCAGGTGTTTAGGAGGATATCCTGACACTTTCTGAATGTCATTTTTAACGGAACTAATATGCCTCAGGCGTGTTTACTCTTGGTGGTGACGCAGCCCCTTTGACTTGAATGGGCAAGTTTGACAGGTAATGCTGCCTGTCAACGTAAAAAGAAGTGTTAAATGTTCTGCTTCTGCTCAAGTTCAAAGCATTGTGACCTTGGCATATGTATATCACCCTCCAGTTGTAAGGTAGCTTTTTAGGTAGGTAGTTGGGGAACGGTATAACCTGGGTAATCTGTGCATTTCTACCTTCCCTGGCTGTCTGTGTGAACGAGGCCTAATAGTAAATAACCAGACATAGAAATGTTAAAAGTGGGTACTATTACTAGATCACCACTGAAGAATGGTTTGGTAGTTCCTACACTAACAGCCATTCTCAACCAGGGTTCCGTGAAACCCTAGGGTTCCTCCAGGGGTTGTCAGGGGTTCCTTAAGTTGTGGCTGATTGGCCTCCTGTGATGGTACCTGCATAGTTTGTGGATCAATGCCACCTGACAGAGCCAGCTGTATGAAGCCAGTGATGTTTTTAGCTGTCTGTAAGGGTGGCATTCTGACCACCACTTTAAAGGGGAAAATTCTTTCCACTGGCCACCAATGTAAAGGGCATTTGTCCCACTGACCACCAATAAATAGTTTTTTTAGCAAGGGTTCCCCAAGAACTGAAAATTATTTTAAGGGTTCCTCTGGGGTAAAAAGGCTGAAAAAAACTGCACTATAACAAATCTTTCCAGAAAAGTGGCACCAGATGTACACTCTTGTTTCTATTGCCGTAGTTGCTGGTATGCTCCATTCAATCATAAAGTTTTAAATCAGAAATCATGTTGCAGTGACATTTCAGTTTACTACAATTCATTTTCCAGCAATTACTCACCCAGCCTTTAATCCTAGGTCCTGTAGCTTGGACAGCTTTTGCTTAATTTAAGGAAGTAGCACAACTTCTGTTCAAACAGTCTCGACAAATAAAGCTTATGTACATGATTTACTGTGCAGATTCACAATGCCATATAGTGAAAAGGAAAGTACAGAAAAAAAAAAAAAAACACTTCCACTGCACCAAGAATTGTACAATAGGAATCCTGCAGAAAAACAAGTTCTTCGAGTAAGAATATGAAAACCTGACAAGTGAGGTGGACCAGTCCTCCTCAGTGATCTGAAATGAGATTACCTGGGCACCTATGAGAATAGCTTTACTAATCATTGACAATAAACTAAAAAAACTGAATAACACTCACATACTGGTGTAAATACAAAATTATTTGTTTAGGAAATTGCATTTGGTGAGGCATGATGCCAAACATACTGAAAAATAAATGTACTAGTTTATATACACTTTAATACCAGGAGTCAGTGGGGATTATTAATACAATAGTGCACACCCTAGCTTATGTTGTCTAAAACCCCACAAAAGCAGAGGATACTTTTGTGCCATTACCCTAACTCATTAACTCCCATCATCTCCCATTTGTTGTCCCATGTAAAATTCTTTAGGCTGTGCATACGCAATTATTATTTAACTTTATTAAAATGCAGTTATATTTAAATTGCTAGATCGGGGGTCATTGCAGTGCAGTTGATTTCAGGAATGAATAATTATTGGTGAGCTGCCAATTTTTACATTTTCAGTTCTTTTATTATACATAATCTATAGTTTTGGTTATATTGCATAAGCAATACAGAAGCCTGAAGGTTTGGGATCCTCACTTATCAAACAAATTCTAAAATCCTAGATTGCATGCTGCTCTTAACCTATGCACCCTTACAGATTTAAACAGTTCAGCGGTAGTAATCCTTGCACAAAAAAATACATTTTGCACTGCATACTAGCACATTATGGAAGACTTACCTTGAAGCAAAGCCCTCCAGCGGCCATCGATAACAGGGCTTCCATCTTCACCCAGTCTTCCTTCTGAGTCTGTGGGCTCCAGTTGCCAGAGTGGCCAGAGACGTGATGACGTCACTCCTGCGCATGTGCGTGGGAGTCTCAGCCGCGGCACACAGCTCTGAAGGAACGGCACAAGTATGTCGTTCCTTTAGAGTGCATGTGCCGGTGACGTCACCGGCTGTGGAGACACTGAATATCTCCTTAACGGTGCATGTTTAGGAGATATTCCTTGTACCTACAGGTAATCTTTATTATAAGCTTACCTGTAGGTACAAGTGTCTAAACGGAGTATTAAACATCAAATCCAAAATGTAATATATTGCAGCTTACCAATCATTAGATATGGTAGCTGCAATACTTTTTAGGATTCTTTCCCTCTGTTTTCACCTGGGGATTTGGCCACTAACACACCTCATGTATTACGCTGCATTCACACCTGAGGGTCATGGTTTTGGGTGTTTCCACTGGTGTTTTGTTAAGCATTTTTTAGCACATTTGCACATTTTTGTACAGCGTTTTTAAAATGTTTTTTGAGCTTTGGCGTTTTAAAGAGCCAGCACGCGCCGGATTCCTAACCAGTGACTCATCCTTGCTGTCAGTGTATGATAGGACCTTTCAAACTCCAACCAGTCTGAATTGGTAATGTGCAAGTCCAACGACATCCATTTACATTGGGTCGTTTGGTACCTGGCATTGGAATCTGAGATTAGTCCAGAATAGTAATGTGAAATCAATCCTTTATTATCAGGTCTACATAGTAGTTTTTCAAGGGGAATAACTTCTATTTGGTTGGGGAGAGAACTGAATTGTTTACTGATAGCATGGCAGAGTTGGAAATAAGACAATAGGAAATTAGCAGGGAGATCGAATTCCTCACATAGTGGAGCTAAAGTTTTGAAACCCTGCAGGGTACATAATGACACAAGCGCTTAACGGAGGGCCATCTCGTATGTATGTATGTATGTATGTATGTATGTATTCTTAAAGGAGAAGTCCAGCCAAAGCTTGTTTGGCTGTCCTTTTTCTATGGATCACAGGAGTGCAATTTTGTTTTGCACTCCTGTGACCCGTTTTCAGCAGAGAACGGGCTGAAGTCCGCCCTCTGCTGACGTCACAGGAATCAGTCCAGGCACCGTGTCATTATGACAATGGGAGTCGGGATCCGCCAGGTGCCTGGACTGATACCCCGCTAGCTTAGTGCTCCAGTGAGCGTGGGGGAACAGAGTGGAGAGGTGCTGATTGACAGTCAGCAGCTCTCTGCTCAGGGAGCTGTGAGAACCGAGCCATCGGCAATGTTTGATGGCTCGGTTCTCAGTGTAGAAGTGCCAGGGGACAGATGCAGCATCGGACCCATGCTGCATCTACCTAGGTAAGCATAATTGGGGGAAAAAAATAAAATCTTTACTTCTCTTTTAACTCAAATACGTGATGGTTTAAAACCTCCCTCTGAATTCCTTTTTTTTTGTTGCGATGATCCAAGGGTGGCTATGATCATTCTCCATTTTCCAACTGTATGTGGGAACCTAGTCACTCTTTTGCTTGCTCCCAACATGGACTAGCGACTATGAGCCACGGGATTTGTCACCACTAATAAATGTACGCTGCTCCTTCCAAACAAACAAAAGTGGGGAGGGAAAAAAGAGTAGTTTAGGAGCTTGCAGAGGATAAGCAGGCAGAAAAACACAGTAAAGAATCATTTAATGAAAAATAGAATACAGGGCAAATTAAAGTGGTGGATATGTATTCATTTTTTTGGAGAAAAAGGATATGGTTTAGTGTAACTTTAAAGCGTAACTCCACTTTTGTCGAGAAAAAAAAAAACATTCCCCTCTGGGTGATCTATGTACATTGCAAGGATTAACAAACTTTTTGTTGCAGAGGATGCCGGAAATCGGACTTGTATCTTAGGGCAGAAAATCAGTGAGCCAATCACACAAGCAGGACATGATGTTTCTGGGGGGCGTTCTGTATACATTATGTGTACAGAACACCTTCAGGTAGCCATATTGCATTTTCAGAAAATTACAGAGCTGCAGATTTAAAAGGAAAAGTAATTTTTTATAAAATTCAATTACAATATGACTTGTGCCCCAATTGTATACGCTATATTATTTTTTTCTTTATTTGCGATTTCTTTTTTCCCCACAAAAGTGGAGTTACCCTTTAACTCTTCTTCACAAGGAATAAATGGGGCTATTTTGGAAATTTGCAACCTAATCTACCCTTTATGCTAATTATAGACCTAGAGGTTATCCGATGAATGTATTTAGGCCTTCCAACATTTAGGCCTACAATATTGCCATATTGGCTCTTAAAAACATTTAAGTCATATCCATTTCTCCTCCAGTTAATTGCTAGCTTTTGTCAAAAACTTCTATTTCTTGTTACCACTTCAAAACTAATGGCTGTTTATAATCACTTTGTTGCGACAAAAAGCAGAACTTATTTTTAGAAGAAATCATGCCACCAAGTTCATGGAATAGTTTCTCTCTATTGAAAATAATGAATATCTCATTAATTGTGCATAATAATCAGCAAAGCTTTTTACAGGAAAAAGCCTATGCAAATCGTTGAAGCATATCTAAAAATAGAATTTTCATAGTTTATGTTCACTTTACTGGCTATAATGGGTAAAACAAGTTACCTTTTGTATGTTCATTTACTACTAAAACTGTAGGAAGAAAAATTCTCATTAAAAACAGGCAAAATATTAATATCCAATTCATAAACTGTCCCCATTATCACTGAGTATAGAATATTCATATTTGCCACCTACTGAATTGTTCCAACCTTATTATACACTGTAAAATGACCCAAATACACTATACTTGAAGTGCGGTCCACCAAAAGAAATGACCACCAGGCATCAATGGAAAGCCAGACAAATTAGGATGGAAATATCCGATCATTTACCATTGCACTGGCACAGCTGCACTCACAGAGTATAAGTATATGAACTATTAAGCTGAGGTAGCCAGGTGCTGGACTACAGAAACGTGTGGAAGGACACATTTCCCTCTTTACAGCAGAGGGAGAATTATAACCCAAAAAGCCTATGGCTTCCTTTGCAGACTGCTGAGGATCATGGGATTTGAAGTACGGAAGTAAGCCATATTGGGGAGCTTATGGACTCTTTGCACTGTAATTCCCAAGATACACTTGGGTACAGGGCGATCTTAAAAACACCATGGGCCCCTGGGCAAAGTAATGCACTGGGGCCCATGCCAGCCTTCCCCAATTTATGCACCTATTCTCAAGAAATAAATAGTTGATAGAATTAAACATATATTTATTAGTACTTTCAATAAAATCAATTTTAAACAATAAGAAAACATGCCATAAATCAAAGACTAATCAACACAAAGACCAAAGAATGGGGGGAGGGAGAAGGGCACAGTACAGGTTCTTGGATGCTTCCCAGGACAGTTTAGTAGAAAGCGTGACTGTCCTGGCAGATTCGGGACAGTTGGAAGTATGATGTAATGCAAGATTATAATGGGGCCCCCATGCACCTGGGGCCCCTGGGCATCGCTCATGCATTAAGACAGCCCTGCTTGGGTAAGGAAGAGCAGTGGAACTGCTTTTATGAGACAGTTCAGCTAGGTTCTCTCTCTGTGCTGAGGGAACCGATGAGAGCACATCTGCTGCATACTGACCAGACTGCCGAGACACCTCAGCACAGACCATATCAATATCATGCGCACTGTTGCCACAGGGAGACAAGACCATCCTCTTACCCTCTACTTCCCAACACAGAATCTCCGGAGTCATTCTGTGGAGAGACTGAGAGGGGCCCTCCTTTCTAGAGCAAGAGTTCACACCTGCAGTAAGTATACTGCACCTATATTGCACCTACACCACATCTGTACCACATGTTTACTGTAGGTTTGCCACACCTATACTTCATGTTGGTTTACTAAAACTGTCAAGTGTACCAATGCTTCTTAAAAAGGGCCCCAGCGATAGCCAGCAGAACAACAACATAAAAGGACTGCTGCTCCCATAAAACCATCCTGCCAGTCCCATTTGTTCCCTTCTCTCCCTTCCTTCATTTCTATAGACAGTGCACATCCAGTCAGTCTAGGCCTAGCATAGCTGCCATAAATGCATTTTGGCAGTATAGTTCCAGTGTTCAGTAAATCAAGCTTTATCACTGCTACACTTGAGTGATCTTGCTACTGTTTATGCTGATCTGGACACCAAGTATCATCTCATGCCTAGTAAAAGACTAAACACCCTGTATACAAGATTGTGTTATCACCATTGTTGATCCATTTCTATGTTCAATAGAAACTGTCTGACATTCAGCCCGTGTGCACTGCAGCCGGTCTGACAAAAGCCGGCCATTGGGCTGGCTTCTGTCGAAGGGCATGACTGAAAAAGGTTTGCTGATTGGCATCTGATCAGTGCTCTCAGCCAATTGCCGAGAGCGCTGACCGATGTGTTCTGGCAGGGGACCGTCCCCCTGTCAGAACACAATAGCACAGCAGGGGAGATTGCTGTACTAACATTGGATTGTTAGTTCAGTGGTTCCGCCTAAGCTCTTCGTTTTTTTTTTGTTCAGCCTGCTGGGTTGAATGAAGAAAACCTCAAGTGTGTACCAGGCTTAAGTTTGCCTTTACTAACTGCTACAGTGCCTGTTAGGCTTTGATATAGTGCTAATACTGGGTAGTAAGCAGGGCTTTTTTTCAGGGGAAATGTGGGGGGGAACGCATGAGGTGTGATTAGGTACCACCAGGCCACGGTTTCCACTTAGCTGTGTGTTCCTGGAGTCTCCAGAGTCTAGGACACTTTCTTCCAGCACCAGGAAGCACTGCATAGAGGCCATGCCATAGATTTGATTTATTACTAACAAGATTGACATCCAAGAAACCAAGTGTCACAGTACAGCTAGATACCAGTCCTAGGTCGTATAATGAACATGTTAAAGGAGTTGTAAAGGCAGAAGGTTTTTATCGTAATGCATTCTATGCATTAGGGTAATAAAACCTCCTGTGTGCTGCAGCCTCCCCAGCACCCCCCAATTACTTACCTGAGCCCCTTCTCTCTCCAGCGATGTCCACGAGTGTCTTAGCCATCCACACTGGTATTGCTGTCCGACTACCCCCCCCCCCCCCCTGGCCTCCAGTCACCCCACATAGGAAGTGCTAGACCCCCACATCTTCCAGCCACCCTGCACTAATATGGTTTTAACCCTTCCGTCCTCCAGCAACCCCACGCTTGTACTGCTGTACCCCCCCCCTGGCCTCCAGCAACCACATGCAAACCACCCAATTCCCAAGTGACTGAGGATTCTGATTTTACGACCCCCCTCCCCCCATCCTGGCACCCTAGGTGCCAGGTCTGCCAGCCAGCATCATCTAAAGATGGGGTCCCTGTCCCTAGGGAAGATGGGGTGGTGTATGGAAGAGATGGGGTTGTCTCACTCACCCAGGTGCAGGATCAGATTGCTAAAAACAGGTACTGGATCCCAGCCAGCATAGTCTGGTTGTGCCTCCACATCGTGACCCTTGTTGTAATCAGTGAGGAAGCCGGCATCCTGCTGGAGGTGGGGCTGTGAGCTGTCATACAGGTGGCTGGACTTTGTGACCCCGGTCTACATGCAGTACTCCTCTGAGGAGGAGCTGCACATATTGGTGGCCACCATTCTCCCATTGAAAGCTGCACTGACACAGCATACAGCACTACAGTTGGCCTTCCAAGTCTCCCCAGCAGAACAGACAGGGTGATCAGCATGGGAGGCTGCATCCTCTGTTCCATGGGCTCTCCAGCGGAGATCTCTGTGTGATGAGGGGGTGGGGGGGGGGGCTGGAGATGAACCGGTGGTGTCCTCTGGTGCTGTCCTATGAGAGCCAGCTCCACAGTGTGTGGGAAGTTCTGGGAGAAGTGTGCACTGGAGGGCTCTGCCTGGTCTCTGTAAATAGAGAGGGATGGAGGCAATTCTGGGGGTCCCAGAATTTTGGCTGGGATGGACACTGGACTCAGCTCTGCTCTATGGGGCAAGAGAGAAGGGCTGGCCAAGGACACAGGGTAGGTGTGCAAGTCTACAAGGCAGTGTGGAAAGATTGGGAGCCCTTCAGCAAACTGCGGTGGTACTGCAACTCACCAAACACCCCCCCCCAATCCCCAAATGGCTGTGGATTAAATTTTACTGCCCTCCCTTTCCTGGCATCCTAAGGCAGCTGCCTGTGCTTCCTTATGCTAGTGCCAGCCTTGGGTGGGGATTTACTAAGACAGGAGCATGCAAAATCTGATGTAGCTCTGTCAGCTTCCAGGTTTTATTGTCAAAGCTTAATTGAACAAGCTGACGTTAAAAGCGGTTTGGCTACCATGCAGCTTGTTCGCAATGTACACTGAGCCACACACACACAGCTCAGTATACAATTTCAGCATCTGCTGAAATTAATTAAATCATCACGGCTCAACCAATTAAAATGTTCAAAGATCGGAATTCGGAAAAAGAGTGGAGGCGAGTATAGTTCTGCATTCAGGCAGCCGTTCATTTTGCACAGGCTGGCAGCACCCATTAACACAGAAAAAACAGACATGCACTTTATGCCGCGTAGTCTAGGTGCCTTGGTGTGCCATTGAAAAGAAATAGCCTACTAATGTACTGCAATGTTTCCACATGTGTTATCAAGCATTATTATTACTATTATCACACAAAGGTGTAATCGGCTCCTTAAACTTAGATAACGTGCCAGGTCATCAGCAAATAACCCTACTGCCATGACAAAACGCTAATTTTCACAGAAGTAAAGCAAATAAGCCAAAGCTAACATAGCTAAGCATATGCTCAAGCAAGCACAATGCAAACCTGGGAACCTTGGAAACAAAATTACACACATAGAAACAAAATGTCATTCGAAACACATTAGCAGCCATACTTTTCATTTCATTGGACAGAAGCTCCAACAAAAGTACAACTTATATTTCCAAAAATGTTGTACTTATCACTATAAACTAGTTTGGGGATAATGGTAATGGGGATGCACCCAGGGTGTGTTTGGGGCTGTGCACCCTCACAGATGTCACATTGGGATGCAGCAGCTATGTCCATGCAGTTGCTGCATCCCAACTGACAACAATTAGACTGCCTGCATGGGGATGCATGGAACCCCAGGGCATCCCTGTATGGGTTAACACTGCCCTCACATGGGTATCGGATTCATACACCCTGTGTGAATGAGACCTAACACACTTTTTGTCTTGGGTTGTCAATGGCCACTTACTGTACTACATCTATGGAGGTGCAGGATTGTCCGCACCTCGTAAACATGTTAGGACTACAGAACACCTTCTCCTCTCCTACATTCTGTAACTTACAAAGTTGCCTAGGCAGTAAGAGAAGACTGCTTCAGATAAAACTGCAGAGTATATGTAGATGTCTGACATGATTAACTGGCATTTTGTTTGATCATTAATAATAGGGTTGCACCGATACTGGCATTGGTGCCAATACTAAGTATTTGCAGGCGTAGTTGTAAATGCTCTGATACCTAAAAACTGATACCTTTGCGGTGTGATTTGAGCCCAAACAAAACGAATAGCACTGTAAAGGAACGCATGTGATTTGAACAGGGATGCAAAATTCTTTCAGCCTGTGTACACACGGGCTCTGCGGGAATCCGAATGTGATTCGGACAGGAATCACACCACATTCCTGTTCAAATCACATGCAATGCATTGCAGTGCGACTTGAGCCCATTCATTTTGTATGGGCTCAAATTGCACCCCAAAGGTAGGTAATTGGTATTTGCGAGTACTTAAGTACAAGTATCAGTACTCATACTTGCCAGTAAAAAACAGGCATCGGTGCAGTCCCAATATGTAACGAAACACGTTCAATGGTATATTTAAAGCTAAACCCTGAGCTGGAGGAAAAAAAATAAAAAATACCCTTGCAGTGGACCCCTCTACCCTGCAATATTTAAATTTTATTTTGTTTAGGAGGTAGGAGTAAGGTGAAATACTTCCGTTATTCCTTGCTCTTGCAGGCTTCCTCCTTTTCTTTGATGCAAAACTATTCGTAGCTTTCATTGCATACAATGCAGGATCAGCAGCCTTGCATTGTACATTGGGACACAGAGGCACTGGCCAAATTTCTGGAACACTGGAGAAAGCAAGAGAACACCAATTGCCAGGGGAGCGAGGAATAATTTAGGTATTGTACTTATTCCTATCCTCCTAGAGAAAATTAGTAATTAACCCTTGCAGTGAGGAGGGGGCCCCACTGTAAAGGGAGCAAAAAAAAAAAGTTAAAGCAGAACTAAAAGATAAATTATAAAAACTGCGAGCAGACAGATCTTTATTGCAGAAAAGACATGCAATGTTGTCTTCTGCAATAACACACACTTACCTGCCTGCACACAGTTTTCTACTGAATGCACACTGAGCTGCTCATGAGCAGCTCACCATGCATTCCTGGCATACTCCGGCTATGCCAGAATTACATACTATTCCTATTATAACGTTGTGCTCATAAGTTGACATACCCTGGCAGAAAGTATGATTTCTTGTCCATTTTTCAGAGAATATGAATGATAACACAGAAACTTTTCTTTCACTCATGGTTAGTGTTTGGCTGAAGCCATTTATTATCAATCAACTGTGTTTACTCTTTTTAAATCATAATGACAACAGAAACTACCCAAATGACCCTGATCAAAAGTTTACATACCCTGGTGATTTTGGCCTAATAACATGCACACAGGTTGACACAAAAGGGCTTGAATGGCTATTAAAAAGGTAACTATCCTCACCTGTGATCTGTTTGCATGTAATTAATGTGTGTGTATAAAAGGTCAGTGAGTTTCTGGACTCCTGACAGACCCTTGATTCTTTCATCCAGTGCTGCACTGACGTTTCTGAATTCTGAGTCATGGGGAAAGCAAAAGAATTGTCAAAGGATCTGTGGGAAAAGGTAGTTGAACTGTATAAAACAGGAAAGGGATATAAAAAGATATCCAAGGAAATGAGAATGCCAATCAGCAGTGTTCAAACTCTAATCAAGAAGAGGAAAATGAGGGGTTCTGTTGAAACCAAACTATGGTCAGGTAGACCAACTAAAATGTCAGCCACAACAGCCAGGAAAATTGTTTGGTGTGCAAAGAAAAACCCACAAATAACTTCAGGTGAAATACAGGACTCTGAAAACATGTGGTGTGGCTGTTTTAAGATCCACAATAAAGGAGGCACTTGAAGAAAGATGGGTTGCATGGTCGAGTTGCCAGAAGAAAGCCATTACTACGCAAAGACTACAAAGTATCCCACTTACAATACGGCAAACAGCACAGAGACAAGCCTGAAACCTTCTGGCACAAAGTCATTTGGAGTGATGAGACCAAAATTGAGCTTTTTGGCCACAACCATAAACGTTACATTTGGAGAGGAGCCAATACGGGCTGTGAAACACAGAGGTAGATCGCTGATGTTTTGGGGATATGTGAGCTACAAAGGCACAGGAAATTTGGTCAAAATTGATGACAAGATGAATGCAGTATGTTATCAAAAAATACTGGAGGAACATTTGCATTCATCGGCCAGGAAGCTGTGCATGGGACGTACTTGGACATTCCAACATGACAATGATCCAAAACACAAGGCCAAATCGACCTGTCATTGGCTACAGCAGAATAAAGTGAAGGTTCTGATTGAGCCACTCTGGGAAGATCTCAAACGTGCAGTTCATGCAAGACAGCCCAAGAATTTCCAGGAACTGGAGGCTTTTTGCTAAGAGGAATGGGCAGCTTTACCATCTGAGGAGATAAAGAGCCTCATCCACAAATACCACAAAAGACTTCAAGCTGTCATTGATGTTAAAGGGGGCAATATACAGTATTAAGAACTGGGGTATGTAAACTTTTGATCAGAGTCATTTGGGTAGTTTCTGTTGTCATTATGATTTAAAAAGAGTAAACACAGTGGATTGATAATAAATGGCTTCAGCCAAATCCTAACCATGAGTGAAAGAAATGTTTTTGTGTTCTCATTCATATTCTCTGAAAAATGGCCAAGAAATCATACATTCTGCCAGGGTATGTAAACTTATGAGCACAATTGTAGTCTGGAATGACAGACTTCCGTAAGCATGTGTGGGATGACATTCTGCCACTGGGCCAATCTAGAGACTGAAAACATGGAACCCAGAATAGCAGGGAGAAGACAACAGCAACCGGCGAGGGATTTAACCTTCACATCACTGAAATGAGGTGGGGAGTAAGGCTGGGTTCACACTGCAGCGATCTCAGAGATCGCATATGATTTGCACCGCACTGCAGTGTGAACATTATGCAGTCTCTGTGCTATGCAAAATCAGCCATAGAGATTGTATGGCTGAATTTGCATTGCAATCGGAGCAAACTCGCACAGGACCCTTTTTTTTCGCAGGGTCAGAAAGAATCGGATCGTATGGTGGTTCACACCATGCGATCTGATTCCTGTGCGAGTTTGCAGTGCGCAGTGCGATATGCAAACTGATTTGGTGGTGTCATTAACATTGTATTGACACTCCCCAGAGTTTGCATATGGCAGTGTGAACTGCCGCCCAGAAACATGCGATGTGGGAACCCGCAGTGAATTTGCAGGGTTTCTGCATCGCTGCAGTGTGAACCCAGCCTAAGCATTTCTTTTAGCTTAGCAAAACGTTAACAGAGGTAGAGTTTACATATACTTTTAGGCTTTCTTGATATCTATGTGTTACAGTGACATTCTTTTTTTTTTTCTTTGAATACCAACATACTCAGGTAATGCTTCTGCGTTACAGTGCACAGCAACGCACTACCATGCCAGTTGGTGCACTGTATCAGAAAGAAATATGCCAGTGTGGTTTTTACTGCTTTACCGCAATGCATGGCAATGGCTTTATACTGTGCTGTAAGGAACCTAACTTTTTTTTTTTAAATGCATGTTTTGGAATGCAGCATTTAATCTATCTTATTTAGTGAGGCAAATTATGGGAGATTTACTAAAACTGATCTCTGGTGCAGCTGTGCATGGTAACCAGCTTCTAACTTCAGCTTGTTCAATTAAAAGTGATTGTAAAGGCTGAAGGTTTTATATTTTAAAGAGGAAGTAAGCCCAGATGGGGTTTACTTCCTCTACATTCCCCTGCAAAGTAGATCGCATAGTAGCTCATTATGTGTCACTTAACTGCAAATGAAGCCTGCGTCGTCCAGCGCTGTCCCCTGTGCTGGAGGCGTCCATCTTCAGCCCCTCTTCCTTTTGGGGCCGCGATCTCTGGCTCTGTGACTGGTCGGAGTCGTGTGATGTCACTCCCGCGTGCGGGAGCTACCAGTCGCGGCACGATCACAGTGAAGAAATGGCACGGAGGCCGTTCCTTCACTGCGCATGTGCCGAAATGACATTGGCACATCTATTACACTGTATATCTCCTGAACAGTGCAGGTTTGGGAGATATGCAGGGCACCTACAGGTAAGCCTTATTGGCTTACTTGTAGGTTAAAGTGGTTGTCACAGGTTGACAACCACTTTAATGCATTCTATGCATTATGATAAAAAGCCTTCAGTGTGCAGCAGCCCCCCTAATACTGACCTGAGCCATATTCTCTATCCAGCGATGTGCACTAGTGCCTCGGCTATCCGGGGCTCTCCCTCTTGATTGGTTGAGGCAGAGCAGCAGTGCCATTGGCTCCTGCTGCTGTCAAACTCAGTTAGCCAATCAGGACAGAGAGGGGGCGGGGCTGAACCACGGCTGTGTGTCTGGATGAATACACAGAGCTGCAGCTCGGCTCGGGTGTCCCCATAGTAAGCTGCTTGCTGTGGGGGGCACTCAATAGGAGGGAGGGGTCAGGAGGTCCAGCCAGGGACTTGAGAAGAGGAGGATCCGGGCTGCTCTGTGCAAAACCACTGCAGAGGTAAGTATAACATACAAAATGAGGCTTTACAATCACTTTAAGCTTTGCCAATAAAACATAGAAGCGGATTGGTTACTATGCAGAGCTGCACCACATTCTGCATGCACCAATTTTAGTAAATCTCCCCCATAGTGACATCAACGTTCCCTTAGCCACGTCATGACTTTTTATATATGGGTTACTGTAAGTGGACAAAAAACTAGGCGTTCCTTTCCTGTACACGTCATTTTTCTCATCACCTTACTGAACTGGCCGGGAGGACCAAGGTGTGAACTTTACACACCATAACATAAGCTTTCAAAACAGACTCAAGCCATTATTCAGTACAAATCAAGATACGGTGAAGCAAACACTACCTTTAAAGCACTGGTGACAGCATTGAGAGAAATAAAATACTTTCAAACCATTGTATTCTTTACAGAAATGTATTTGCTCACTGTCAAAGCCTTATTAAACACAGATGCATTATAATGAAGATTGCAGCAAGAATGACTTACCTAATAAACTTTTACTGGGTGTCTTGGAATGGTAGCACTTTCTCTACAAGGAAGTGCTAGGTTAAAATGAAAGACGACTGTTGGGACATTTTACCTTCCTGTGCATGTACATTCTGGATTTCATGTTACAAGGTGGAGTTATTACAGTGGAAATCCACGCCTAAAAAGAGAAATACAACCTCCCTACTCTTTACAAGCAGGGAGCAGAAAATCACGTGTCTCCATTGTTCCATTCACAACATCCTGGTACAGCTTTACAAGTGTGCGCTCATTCCAGACACAGGATCTCCTGCTAATATGAGCTTTCTACAGTAGCAAAGAACCAGGGACGCAAAGATTCTAGCTTTACCTTCACTATTATAGAAATATACCCACACACACACAATATGTACCATCAATTTTTAAAGAAACTGCAGTTAACCAATTAAGGACCGAAAGGATTTCCCACTGTAGGACCAGAGCACTTTTTGCGATTCGGCACTGCGTCGCTTTAACTGACAATTGCGCAGTCGTGCAACGAGGTACCTAAACAAAATTGACGTCGTCTTTTTCCAACAAATAAAGCTTTTGGAGGTATTTGATCACCTCTGTGTCATTTCTGATCACAGCTATAAAAAAAAAAAAAAAAAAGGAGCGGCAATTTGGAACAAAATAAATATTTTTTACTTTTTGCTAAAATACATATCCAAAAAAAATATATATATATATATATATAAAAAAACAAAAAATGTATTAATCAGTTTTGGCCAATTTATATTCTTCCTCATATTTGTGGTACTTAAAAAATGGAGATCGGCTTTTGGATTGATTTGCGCAAAAATTGCCGCGTTTACAAACCATGAGAATTCATTTATGGTGTTTTTACTATTTTTTTTTACTAGTAATGTCGGCGATCTGCGATTTTTATCAGGACTGTGATATTGCAGCATGCATTTTTGACACTTTTTTGGGACCAATGACATTTATACAGTGATCAGAAATTTAAATATCCACTGATTACTGTGTAAATGTCATTAGCAATGAAGGGGTTAACCTGCAGGGGGCGATCTAGGGGTTAACTGTATTCCCTGCATGTGTTTTTAACTGTGAGGGGGCTGGGCTACTATGGGCATAAGAGATCTAACTGATCCCAGTGACAGGGATCAGTAGATTGCTTACATGCCGCCTGGCAGAGCGTGGAACCACCGTGTTTACTTCGGCGCTTCACCGTTTTCCTTCTGTGCCAGGCAATCGCGGCTAGCCCGCGCACAGAGTCTGCCCGACCTGCGGCCATACTGCTGGAGAGTGCGGCAGGCACGAGAGCGCGGCGGTGTGCTCCTGCCCGCAAGCCGCCGTTTAGCGCTTCAGCACCACTCTGCAGCAGTAAATGTACGCGAGGCAGTCCGGAACCGGTTAAAGGATTTTGCGATTTGCGTTCAAGTCAATGTACAGGGTTATGCGTTTCTTTCTTTTCTGCACATTGCGCATGCCTATATATACACTCACTGGCCACTTTATTAGGTACACCTGTTCAATTGCTTGGTAACACAAATTGATAATTAGCCAATCAGATGGCAGCAACTCAATGCATTTAGGCATCTAGACATGGTGAAGAGGACTTGCTGAAGTTAAAACTGAGGTTCAGAACAGGGAAGAAAGGGGATTTAAAGTGGTAGTAAACCCTCCTATCATTTTCGGCCAAGGAAGCCGCCATCTTGCCCTCTGTTTAATCTACAACTGCCATGATGCTGCACATGTGATCAGCTATGACACCAGCCATTGGATGATTTGATGGTTTGGTTTAGAGCACAACCAATGGGAGTGTTACATTTCCAGCACATGCCGGAAATGGAACTGTTTTTTAAACTGTTAAATAGATGGGTTTACTACCGCTTTAAGTGACTTTGAACGTGGCATGGTTGTTGGTGCCAAGCTGGCTGGTCTGAGTATGTCCAAAACTTCTGATCTACTGGGATTTTTAGGCACAACCATCTCTAGGGTTTAAAGAGAATGCTCCGAAAAAGAGAAAATATCCAGTGAGAGGCAATTGTGTGGATAAAATGCCTTGTTGATGTCAGAGGAGAATAAGCAGACTGGTTTGAGATGATAGAAAAGCAAACCGTAACTGAAATAACCACTCATTACAACCAAGGTATGTAGAATAACATCTCTGAATGCACAACACAATGAACCTTGAAGCAGATGGGCTACAGCAGCAGAAGACCACACCAGGTGCCACTGCTGTCAGCTAGGAACAGGAAACTGAGGCTATAATTTGCACAGGCACACCAAAATTGGATGATAGAAGATTGGAAAAATGTTGCCTGGTCTGATGAGTCTCGCATCAGCTGCAACATTCATATGGTAGGGTCAGAATATGGTGTAAACATGAAAGCATGGATCCATCTTGCCTTGTATCAGGCTGATGGTGGTAGTGTAATGGTTTTTGGGATATTTTCGTTGCACACTTTGGGCTCCTTAGTAGCAATTGAGCATCATTTAAACGCCATGCCCTACCTGAGTATTGATGACCATGTCCATCCCTTTATGACTACAGTGTACCCATCTTCTGATGGCTAATTCCAGCAGGATAATGCACTATGTCACAAAGCTCAAATCATCTCACCACTGGTTTCTTGAACATAACACTGAGATCACGGTACTCCAATGGCCTCCACAGTCACCAGATCTCATCCAATGGAGCACCTTTGGGATTTGGTGGAACGGGAGATTTGCATTATGGATGTGCAGCCGACAAATCTGCAGCAAGCGCGTGATGCTATCATGTCAATATGGACCAAAATATCGGAGGAATGTTTCCAACGCCTTGTTGAATCTATGGCATGAAGAATTAAGGCATTTCTGACGGCAAAAGGGGGTCCAACCCAGTACTAGCAAGGTGTACCTAATAAGGTGGCTGGCGAGTATATATGTTTATGACAATCATGGTTACACTTCATGGCATACAAAGT
The DNA here is from genome assembly GCA_018402905.1 of Glandirana rugosa. Classification (NCBI taxonomy): domain Eukaryota; kingdom Metazoa; phylum Chordata; class Amphibia; order Anura; family Ranidae; genus Glandirana; species Glandirana rugosa. Next base: position 848,598 of record BLSH010016179.1, on the reverse strand, counting down.
AAACCTGCTTTTAAAACCTCTAGCTCTTACAAGCTTTAAAAGACAAGTGAAAGGAAGAGCACAAAGTGCTAATAAAATATTAAAGAACATTTTTTCTGGCTACAGCTAATTACAGTTCACTAAAAATCACACACTCATTTCAAGTCATATTCCATTTTGCTATTGGATTTCTGATTATTCTGGAAGATGCCAGATTCTTGAGGTTTGGGTTATTGTTGCACCCCATGTCTGCTGTGGGGTCAATAAATGTCATGATGCTACAGTCGATTTGACCAGCAGGTGGCACTGCAGGTGAAAAATGCAAAAAAAAAAAAAAAAAGGGATTCACTCTTCCAAAGAAAAAAGAGATCAAACAGTAGAGGTGTTCAAGCAAATATGAAACTGTACTCAAGAACAGACAGGAATAACCTGAAAATAGCGGAAGGAAGTTCAAAAGTAACATTAGGTGGTGTTATTTCCCTGAAAAAGTAGTGGGTGCTGGGAACAGACCTCCAGCAGAGGTGGCAAGTCAAACAGTAAGGCTGCATTCATTCCTGAGCGTAGTGATTTACTGGTCTTTGTATTCGAGAGTTTGAGCATTTTTAAAAGTGTATTACAAGCATTTTACAGCTTCAGCCATTTTTGTTTAGCCAATGGAAAGCACTAGGGGAAGGAGAATAGGGGTGGAGAGCTGCTGTTTGAGCAGAAAACATGCAACAAAAAACGCTTGTAAAACGTTCAAGTTGGGCATTTCTGTTGAAGTCTATGGGGGCCAAAAAATACTTGTAATCTGCCATAAAGAAGCTTATGTACTTTTCTGAGCCACAGGCATTTTGCTTCAGTCAACAGGCTCAGGTATGAAAAGGGGCCAAATGAATGGGATTTGGCTTATTGAGCGTTTTAGGGCTACAAACTTCAACCAGGCCTTAGGTTTAAGCCTCGTACACATGGTTCGACGGTCGTATGCAAACAGTCGTATGACCGCTCGTTGTATGATCATCCGACCGTTAGTACGCGCGAGTACAACAGCCTACTTACGACGATCATACAACAGGAGTTGTATGAGCAAACGTTGGTAGTACCAACAAGCTCTCATACGACCGTTGTATGGTGTGTACAGAGAAGTTGGTCCAACAAGTTGTACTGTGCAAAACACGCATGCTCAGAAGTCTGGAACGGCCGGACACAAATTACGTGCACCTGAACTTTCTCCTTATACATTCATAACACGTCACTACGTTCGGCTTGGTTGTACGATTGCGTAGTGCATGTCAGTACGCCAGTTACATGATCCAACATACGATTTGGTCCGTTTGGTCGTACGACCGTCAAACCGTGTGTACGAGGCTTTAGTTTTAGTTTACACTTGTGGTTGGTTGAGCTGCAATGTTACCATCCCCAACAGCTCCCCAAAGCTGCAAAAAGCTACAAAAAGGCAGCTGGGTATACACTAGGGTTGCCACCTCTTCCCTTTAAAACCAAACACATTAATTACACAGGTTCTGTGGCTGATTAAGATGGCAATTAAAGGGGAGGTCCGCCGCCCCTTTAAAAATTAAAAGTACACATACATTAGCTGCTGACTCTTAACATTAGGACACTTACCTGTCCTGGAGCCCAGTGATGTCGGCACCGTCCACCGATCTTTGGATCGGTGGACGAGTGCGGCCGCTGCCATTGAGACTAAGGGAGCCCAAACGTGTAGCTGTTCAGCTTCACGGCCGGGTCCCTACTGTGCATGCACGATCCTCCATTGCGCTTTTCCATTGGTGGCGACGGAGGAGGAGGAGGGAGCAGCTACCGGCCCGAGTTCCCGGAAAGGTGCCAAAAGTGACACCCGAGAAGTGGGGGGGGGGGGATCCAACCAGCGGAAGTTCCACTTTTGGGTGGAACTCCGCTTTAAACTCACTTGGTGCCTTATCTGCAATCAGTTAGCCTCAGAACGTGTGCAATGGATATGTGTTCAGGTTTAATGGGATGAGGTGGCAACCCTCGTATACACATAGCACTTCTGCAGTGCTTCATATCACAATGTGCCAAAAAAATATCCCCACTGTTGTGTTTGGCAGGCAATACCAACTGAATGCAACCCACTCAAGTGAATGAGGACTGTGCTGCAACCACCCCTCAACCACGTGCAATGGGCTTTTAGGGGTTAAAACAGGTGGTAGAAAGGCACCACAATGCCTCGCAGTTCAAACGCCTGAACAAATATAATCAAATCATGTTCTAATTTATCAACCTTTGTGGAAGGAGGTCTTATTTATATAGATCAAATGCAATATATGGATGTATTTTTGAAAATATAAAATAAAAAAACGTTAAGAACAAAAAGGAATGCTTTTAAGTTTTAACTTTAACACAGAACTCAACTACTGAAAGCGAGAGACAATTTTGGGCCCCAAATATGATATATATCAGGGATATGCAATTAGCGGACCTCCAGCTGTTGCAAAACTACAAGTCCCATCATGCCTCTGCCTCTGGGTGTCATGCTTGTGGCTGTCAGAGTCTGGCTATGCCTCATGGGACTTGTAGTTCTGCAACAGCTGGAGGTCCGCTAATTGCATATCCCTGATATATATGATAATGAGCATGTATGCACAGCATATTTTCACATTATGGCAGACCTGCCCCTTGAAAAGTGACCCCCCGTAGCACTGCGTTGCCTGCATTCCTCTCTATCAGAACTTCAATCTTCCCCTGGTCTTCTTCCCAGCTTGAAGTCTTCTTGATTGTCCAGGCCACAATGACAGTGTACATTGATGTGAGTTACTTTGTTCTGGCACAAAATCATACCAGAATTATACACGGAGAGGAGCATGCGCAGCTCAGGGTACAATTAGGCCTGGTTCACTTCTATGCAGGTTGCAGTTTGCATATTCCAGGTGCAATTTGCATTTTTCAATACAGGTTTTTGATCCATTGAAGTCTATGGAACCAAAAACCAAAAAATGTCCCCTGGCCCTTTCCATAAAATGCACAGATGTGAACGTGACCCATAGAAAACCATGCTAAATGGACTGTAGTGTGTTTCTGCAAAACTGAAAATGCACTAAAAAATGCATTAGTATTCAACCGCAACCTCAACAACTGCAGTCAGAACAGAAAATCCACATAGAAGCCAAAGTGCTTGGTGCAGATTTCTCATTTTTAGCCAAATGTTAAACTTCATTTACCTCAGCAACAAATGATGAAATTATTTCCCAACTGGCTCAAACTTGGTGGACAAGCAGTTGAAGGCTGCGCACAGCCTGACCTTTTCAAGCTCAGTAATTAAAGCTGGAAAAATGAACTGAAGTTGTGCTCATAGCAACTGGAATTCTCGTTTAATATTTTCATAAAATGAAATGGGGTTCTGCGTGCTGACGTCATCGTGTCCATCCTGATTCCGGAAGCATGGGTTAATTGTATGTCAGCAAAGACTGTACACTAGTTTAACCACTTGCCTACCAGCCATCACCATTTGACAGCGGCAGGTTGGCTCTCCTGCGCGAATCGCCATAGATGTACAGCGGCGCTTTAAGAGACTGCAGGGGGTGCGCGCATGCGTCCGTCGCACGTCCCTAGAGCCGATGTGCGTGGCCGGCGGGCGTGATGTCTGCAGCTACCCGGGATCGCTCCTCACAGAGCCAGAACGGGGATCTGTTGATGTAAACAAACAGATCCCCATTCTAACAGGGAAGTGGAGAGAGATCTGCTGCTCCCAGTGATAGGGAGCAACATTCTCTCTCTACCCCCAATCAGTACACTCCCACCACAGTTAGAAACACCTACCTAGGGAACACTTAACCCTTTGTACGCCCCTAGTGTTAACCCCTTCACTGCCAATAACATTTATACAGTAATCAGTGGCGATTTGTAGTTCTGATTGCTGTATAAATGTCAATGGTCCCAAAAATGGTGTAAAAAAAATGTCAGATCTGTCCATTGCAATATCGCAGCCCCGCTAAAAATTGCAGATCACCACCATTTCTAGTAAAAGAAAAAAATAATGAATAAAAATGGCATAAATCTATTCCCATAGTTTGTAAACATGATAACTTTTGCGCAACCCAATAAATATACGCCTATTGCGATTTTTTTTACCATAAATATGTAGAAGAATATATATCTGTCTAAACGGAGTTATACATTTGTTTTTTTATATATTTTTTTTTGGATATTTATTATAACAAAAAAGTAAAAGTAAAAAAAATTGTGTTTTTTTCAAAATTGTCGCTCTTTGATTGTATATAGCGCAAAAAATAAAAACCGCAGAGATGATCAAATGACACCAAAAGAAAGCTCCATTTGTGGGAAAAAAAAGTCATCAATTGTGTTTGGGTACAGCGTCGCACGACCACGCAATTGTCAGTTAAAACGACGCAGTGCCGTATCGCAAACTGTGCTCTGGTCAGGAAGGGGGTAAATCCTTCCGGGGCTGAAGTGGTTAATAAAGCGGTTGAATGATTTTACACTATTGGAGCATCTTTTTCCTTCCATACCCTGGTTAATAACGCGGTTGAATGATTTTACACTATTGGAGCATCTTTTTCCTTCCATACCCTGGTTAATAAAGCGGTTGAATGATTTTACACTATTGGAGCATCTTTTTCCTTCCATGCCCTGGTTAATAAAGCGGTTGAATGATTTTACACTATTGGAGCATCTTTTTCCTTCCATACCCTGGTGCATGGTACCTGACGTGGCCGATCTGGAGACAAGCAGTGGCAGTCAGTTTCCATAGGAGTGTATCTCCACATGATTTTTAAAAGAAGATTTCTTCCCTAATTCTTCACTTATTCACGTAGATTCTATTTATATATCATTTTAGTGTTAGGTTTTACTGAATGTAATTACTATGGTTATATCAGATGGTTGAGTCACTGCTCTGCACAAATTATTTTGGATACAACATTGGCACTAGCACGGTTTCTGAATAAGATTTGCATAAAATGAATGGGAACATTTAAATGATTGCATTCAAAAGCAACTCCAATGTTGCGCAAATTTCCTTTTTTTTTTTGTATATGATAATGAATTCTCCCCACAAAATCAGACTGTCAAAGCATCTTACCAATGAACAAAAGATCTCTAATATATCCAATATCCACATATCCCCTTTAATCTCCTTATAAAATGTCACATATGCCAAAGGAACTTTCTAGGAGAAAAATGTTTCTATAGAATACATTTTAATGCCTCGTACACACGGTGCAACAGTTGTACGCCACACGTTAAACTTTTGTCCAAAATCGGCCGTTGGCTGTTGTGTCTTGTGTACTGACAGGAGTCAAGTAGTTGTACGACAAAGCCAAACGTAGTGACGTGGTACAAGCGTATAACGAGGAAGTTCAGGTGAATGTGATTTGTGAATTAGGAACACATGTTACACGTCCGAACACTTCCTGGATTCAGAGCATGCGTGTTTAGCACTTTCAACTTTTGTTGGCCCAACTTCTGTACACACGAGTCAACAGTCGTACGACGCCTTGTTGGCCAACAAAAGTTTTCTAGTTTGCTCAGCCAACTTCTGTTGTACGACTGTTGAACGTCGGCTATTGTAATCGTGCGTACTAACGGTCGGATTATCGTACAACAAGCTGTTGTACGACCGTTGTTGTACAACAGTTGCACCGTGTGTACGGCCATAAAAGAGAACACTAATAAAACTAAAACATAATGAATATGTATAAGCGCAAGCCTTCGTCCTGAAAGAAGTAATACAATCAAGTTTGTTATCCCAGCGAACGCCGGGAAGGCCACTCTTCCACCAAGGCCTTGTCTATTATACCAGAAAACTTCAGGTATAGGAGAGACTGTGGGGGTCATTTACTATAGCGCTGGCCACTAATTAGCTGCAAAATTACAGCGATCTCACTAAATAGTGCTAAAATGCTGCAAATTACACTAACTAGCGTCCAAACGGAATTCACAATAGCGCTGGAGCAAAAATACTCCCAATATGGAATTCACTATAGTGCCCAGGCAACGGATAGCGCCCAAACCCTTACTTCAGTCCTGCAGAATTGCACATGGAAATAATGTTTAGAGGATTATGTGATCGCCTAAATGGTACTGAAATATGCGGTATATTGTTTAAAGATAATCTGCTTTTAAACTGTGTGAAAAAGTGATTTCTACACTGAAAGATCTTAAAAAGTCTGAGAAGAGCTAAATTCCTCTTTACAACTAGGTGCCAGCACAACTGAGCATGCTCAGACATGTAAACTACTCATTTTACTTCACATGGCTTTTTTACAGGGCGCTATAGTAAATACCAAAATTAGTGCTGGGTTAAAGAACGTTTTTTGGGAGTGAAAATGAGTTATGTAGCCCAATGCAAGTATCAGCCATTGATTTATATTGCGCCAACAGTTTGCGCAGCGATTTACAACATGGGGGCAGGCAGTACAATTACAATACAAATCAATACAGGAGGAATCAAAGGGCCCTGCTCCTTAGAGCTTACAATCTAGAAGAGAGGGTCAAGAGGGACAAGAGGTAATAACTGTGAGGGATGAGCTGAAGGAGAAAATGAAAATATAGTTGTTAGGGGTGAGTAGAATAAGCTTCTCTGAAGAGAAGGGTTTTCCAGGGATCGTCTAAAAGCTAATATAGTAGAAGATAATCGGACAGTTTGGGGTAAGGCGCTCCATGGGATTGGAGAGGCTCTGAAAAAGTCCTGGAGGCAACCATGGGAGGAGGCGATGAGGGAGCTAGAGAGCAAGAGGTCTTGAGAAGAACGAAGAGAACGAATAGGTTTGTATTTAGAGATTAGGCTAGTAATGTAACTGGGGGGCTGAGTTGTGAATGGCTTTGTAAGTAGTTGTTAGTATTTTGAATAGAATTTGTTTGGCGAATGGAAGCCAGTGGAGGGATTGACAGAGGAGTAGCAGACACAGAGCGATTGGTGGATAAGTCTGGCAGCAGCATTCATGATGGATTGAAGGGGGATAGCCTGTGTAGAGGGAAGCCAATGAGAAGGGAGTTGCAGTAGTCGAGACGAGAGATGACCAGGGAGTGGATTAAGAGCTTTGTTGTGTCGTTGGTTAGAAAAGGACGTATTTTGGAGATGTTTTGGAGGTTGAGATTTGGACAGTGATTGGATGTGGGGCTTAAAGGAGAGTTCAGAGTCCAGAACTACACCTAGGACCTTGGCATGCGGGGATGTGTTTATAGTTGTGCCATCGATTTTGACAGAGATCAGGGGATGCCCCATATGGGGGAGGAAAAATTATAAATTTGGTTTTGGATAGATTAAGTTTAAGGAAGTGGTATGACATCCAGGCTCATATATCTATTAGTAAATTAGTGATACGTGAGGAGACGGCAGGAGTGATCTGAGGGGTAGAGAAATAGATTTGGGTGTCGTCAGCGTAGAGGTGGTATTGGAAGCCATGGGAGGCTATCAACTGACCCAGGGAGGAGGTGTAAATTGAGGATAAGAGAGGTCCAAGAACAGAACCTTGGGGGACCCCAACAGAGAAAGGAAGAGGAGAGGAGGAAGTTGAATTGTAAGTAACACTAAAGGTGCGGCTGGATAAGTAGGAGGAGAACCAGTGAAGAGTACAATCACAGAGACAGAAAGTGTGGAGTTTTTTTGAGGAGGAGGGGGTGGTCAACAGTATCGAAGGCAGCAGAGGGGTCCAGGAGTAGGGAGTACAGAAAAGTGTCCATTGGTTTTGGCCATTAGTAGATCGTTTGTAAGTTTTAGGAGAGCAATTTTTGTGGAGTGTTGGACGAAAACCAGACTGAAGGGGATCAAGTAGGCTACAATTGTAACTTCCCCAAATAAATACTTTTCCTGTTGAGATGAATGTATCTTTCTCTCAAAGAAATTGTCCTTGCAACAATATTGCTTCTTCATCATCCATTTTGTTTTTAACTACTTCAGCCTCGGAAGGATTTCCCACTTTAGGACCAGAGCACTTTTTGCGATTCGGCACTGTGTCGCTTTAACTGACAATTGCTTGGTCGTGCAACATTGTACCCAAATTAAATTGACTGATTTTTTTCCCCACAAATAGAGCTTTCTTTTGGTGGTATTTGATCACCTCTACATCACTTATGATCACTGCAATAAACAAAAAAAGAGTGACAATTTTGAAAAAAAAAAAAAAAACACAATATTTTTTTCTTTTTGCTAGAATACATATCCCAAAAAAATAAATAAATAAACAAATTGAATAATCAGTTTTGGCCGATATATATACACTTCCTCAAAAAATCACAACCAGCGTATATTGATTGGTTTGCGCAAAAGTTGCTGCTTTTACAAACCATGAGAATTCATTTATAGTGTTTTTTGTTTTTTTTACCATGTTGATGGGACATGGGTCTCTTCCCGACAACCTTGGCCGGTGGTTGTCGGGGGGGGGGGGGCAATCTACCAGAATCTGGAGGTCCCCCCAGATCCCCCCCCATGTGAGTGGGTATCGGCTACCCATTCATCAAAAAAAGCTGTGAAATGTAAAAAAAAAAAAAAACAAAAAAAAAGAGCTGGTTTTTGAGAAGTCCTTTATTTTAAAATGGCTCTGAGCTGTCTTCTTACCGGTGTCCTCTCCCCCCGCCAGTTTCTCCCGCTTCTCCGTTCTTCCTCGCCGCCATCTTCTACCGCTGCTCTGTTCCCCCTTACCACCATCTTCCCCTGGAGTTGTATCTTCTGTCACCGCCTTCTCCTGCCTCTGTCTCTCCCCGACACCTTCTCCCTCCGCTGTGTTCTTGCGTGCCGCCGGTTAGCCACTATTAAAAAAAAGTGCTAAAATAAGGGGGCGGGCTCTCCTGGTGATGTCATTAAACGGCCACGCCCCATAGCTATGTAAGAGACGCCAGCCAGCGGGTGACAACACAACGAAGGAAGACGGCGTTGAGGAAGAACACAGCAGAGGGAGAAGACAGCGATGAAAGATGGCGGCAAAACATACAGCACCAGGAGCGGAAGAACAGCGGGAGAAGATGGCGGTGAGGAAGAACAGAAAAGCGGATGACACCGGGAAGAAGATGGCTCAGAGTCATTTTACAATAAAGGACTTGTCAAAAACTGGCTCTTTTTTTTACATTTCACAGCTTTTTTTGGTGAATTGGTAGGGGTACGATGTACCCCATACTCATTCACATAAGGGGGCTGAGATCTGGGGGCCCCCCCTTGTTAAAGGGGGCTTCAAGATTCCAATAAGCCCCCTGCCCGCAGACCCTGACAACCACCAGCCAGGGTTGTCGGGAAAAGGCCCTTGTCCCCATCAACATGGGGACAAGGTGCTTTGGGGGCCCCAAAGCACCCTCCCCATGTTGAGAGCATAAGGCCTGGTATGGTCCAGGTGGGGGGGTTCACTCTCGTCCCCCCTTTTCCTGACCTCCAGGCTGCATGCACGGATAAATTTCTGGCCATTTTTTAAAAAAAATTTTGGCATGGGGGGGTCCCCTCGCAATCCATACTAGACCCAAAGGGTCTGGTATAGACTGGGGGGGGGGGACCGCACGCTTTTTTTTTTTTCATTTTCTTATCTATATATCGCTGGGAGCCGGCAATACATTAAAGCCGCAAGCAATTTTAAATGACAATTTTTCCTATAAAAATGTCATTATTGCTGCAGCATTTTTTACACATTGCACAGATGTGCCGCTTTACAGGCAGACTAAGGGGACCCCTCCCCCCCAAGCACGATATTTAAAGGAATTTTTCATTTTTATTGTTTCATTTTAAGCTTCATTAAGATCACTACTCCTTTAAAAACGATTGTTTTAAAAACTTTTTTTTATATTGATACATGTCCCCCAGGGCAGTACCCAGGTCCCCATACACTTTTTATGGCCAATAACTTGCATACAAACTTTCAATAACGACTTTGGATTTTGCAGGTTCGAGTCCCATTGACTTCCACTATTCCCGCATATGGGATCCGACAGGCATGTTCACCGGCAATAGCGCGCTGTTCCGTTTGCGCCCAGTCTGAGAGTTGAAGTCTTGATTGCCTTTAAATGGGCGCCATTTTCCTGCACCGCAGGAGCGCCTATTGACGCTATAGTAAATTACCCCCTGTAATTCACCATAAATAATAAATCACAAACAACTCTGACAGTCAATACATTTGGAAAAAAAATAATCTGCAAAACAAACCAAAGAACAGTAGAGCCAACATAAAGAAAATCCAAGCCGTAAAAGTATTCCACTTCAAACATCCCTCGGTAGCAGTAAAAAAATATCAAAATTCATTGGGAGACATTTGTCAAAATGGAAGCAATCAAAACCATCTGTAACAAAAACGCACTATTCAAAGATATAGAAAAAGGGGATATAAATTGTGTCCACTGCATTAAAAGACTGACTTTCAGAACAGGACAAATTATGAATTAACCGTAAGTGCCCAGCAACCCCTTAAGCAGGCAAGAAGGAAATGACCCCACCATTCTTCCCCCATATGTGGCCAGGAGCACAGAACAGAACTCTGCTGATCTCACCTCAATTGTAAAGAAAATGCAAAGCATAGGGAAGTTTGAACTGTTGCATAATTGTATCATATTAAAATCATGTAGGTGTAATGGGGGTATTAAAAAGGAACTGCCAACAGCCTTAGGCACCTAGATTTCATTTAGTAAAGAACGTGCATATTTTTTTTTTTTTTTTTTTGTATTAGCAGCCCCTTTGCCTACAAATTTGGACAGATTTCACAGTTTACCAAACAAATGCCAAGTTTATTATTGCGATTGTTAAATGCATTATTTAACATATGTACACACAAGTAAAAGAGTGTCTTGTATATTGGGGTATTTTTGAACAGAAAATGGAAATTTTTGGCTTTTTTTGGTCTTCATAACACGACCAGAGAAGGACACAAAATTCCACAGGCTAAAAGTTAGGCAAATTTTTTGTTATAATTATGCTAATAATTTTGTTTTATAGAATAGAGAAAAGTACACAGTTGTAAAATGATGATAAAAAAATGCACATAAAAATATGCATGCTGCAGAAATTGCCTCATTTTTAGCCTATATACATTTATGTATTCCAATGAATGTTGACCAGGACTGAATTACGGTCCATAATTCCCTACATGGGATTGTAAGCATTTAGGGTCAGTTCACACCGCATGCAGTCCAGTGCATTTTTTTCCTACATCAAAAACACATGGAAAATAGGTTATGTGCTTTTCAATGGTATAGTTCACAACGGTAATAGTGATGATACAGCGTTCCCCCTACTAGATCATAGAATTAAAAAAATTCTCAATCCTCCATTGTGAATAATAACTCCGTAAAGAATAAAGATGTACGATGACCAATAAGGGCAATCCAACAGTGTCCGTTTAAATAAACACATTAATGATTAACAAATACAATAAATCACCGCTGTGAAATCAATGTCCATAAGTGGAAAGCATCTTGCGTATAAGTCAGTAGTAGAAATATTTTTTTATACATATCTGTGGCAGGACAAAATATAGGGATCAAAGGAAGTCTGTGGGTAATGTGCTAGCATGCAGCCACCTCCGGGGTCCCTCCACCTTCGCTCATATGCGCTCACCTCTATGTTGGACCTACTACAGGTCACCTTGCACCTTCCCCTTTAAGGGGTATATATATATATATATATATATATCTATATATATATATATATATAGATATATATATATATATATACACACACATACATATATATATATATATATATCCTCTGGTGGATGTTTTCGGTGATCTCTAGCAGAGAAGGAATCCTGACAGGTGCTTTCACTATATCCTATAATGGTCCTGAGCCAGAATGCTCGAAAGGGGATGGAAAGGACTAACCCAGTGCTGAATCCTTTTTTTTAATAAAACTTATAAAATATAAAAACTCACATTTGAGGCATCAAAAACAAATAAAAAATGCACTGGCCTGCATCAAAAACAAATAAAAAATGCACTGGCCTGCATCAAAAACAAATAAAAAATGCACTGGCCTGCATCAAAAACAAATAAAAAATACACTGGCCTGCATCAAAGACAAATAAAAAATGCACTGGCCTGCATCAAAGACAAATAAAAAATGCACTGGCCTGCATCAAAGACAAATAAAAAATGCACTGGCACTGGCCTGCATCAAAAACAAATAAAAAATGCACTGGAACGCATCAGAAATGTGCATGCAAAAAAGCGCATGCAGAAAAGCATCTGGAATGCATCCAGACTGCGTTTCTATGGTGTGAGCTGACCCTAATAAATTTGGTATTTAAACAAAATAATTTTACAGCAGTAGCTCCTGACATTTAGCAAATGCCAGAGCCATAAATTAATTTGAATAGCCTCTCATGTTGTACATTGTGAATCAGTAAAATAGAAGTCTTGTTTTATCTTGATTTAGATTGAGGTGTGCAATGAGAAAATATTTGGAAGGTTGTAACAGGTCTTATGTTCAATAGCGCTTTGGTATTTAAAATTTCCACTCGCCCATTTGCATTAGGAGACTGGAAATAAGCGTGAAGGTGAGTGTGGGGCCACATTGGAGGGGGCGCCACCAGCAGGCGGGGTTGAATGAGAGCCAATTCTCTTCCCAGCCTCTGCCCCGTCATGCTCTTAGCAGGGTCTGGCATACAGCGGGAGTCGGCAAATACAGTATCTCACAAACATGTTTTTATATCTTTTCATGTGACAACACTGAAGAAATGACACTTTGCTACAATGTAAAGTAGTTAGTGTACAGATTATATAACAGTGTAAATTTGCTGTCCCCTCAAAATAACTCAACACACAGCCATTAATGTTTAAACTGCTGGCATCAAAAGTGAGTACGCTCCTAAGTGAAAATGTCCAAATTGGGCTCAAAGTGTCAATATTTTGTGTGGCCACCATTATTTTCCAGCACTGCCTTAACCCTCTTGGGCTTGGAGTTCCTCAGAGATTCACAGGTTGCCACTGGAGTCCTCTTCCACTCCTCCATGACGACATCATGGAGCTGGTGGATGTTAGAGACCTTGTGCTCCTCCACCTTCTGTTTGAGGATGCCCCACAGATGCTCAATAGGGTTTAGGTCTGGAGACATGCTTGGCCAGTCCATCACCTTTACCCTCAGCTAGTTTAGCAAGACAGTGGTCATCTTAGAGGTGTGTTTGGGGTCGTTCTGTTTGAATACTGCCCTGCGGTTCAGTCTCCGAAGGGAGGGGATCATGCTCTGCTTCAGTATGTCACATTACATGTTGGCATTCATGATTCCCTCAATGAACTGTAGCTCCCCAGTGCTGGCAGCACTCATGCAGCCCCAGACCATGACACTCCCACCACCATGCTTGACCGTAGGTAAGACACACTTGTCTTTGTACTCCTCACATTGTTGCCGCCACACACACTTGACACCATCTGAACCAATTAAGGTTATCTTGGTCTCATCAGACCACAGGACATGGTTCCAGTAATCCATGTTCTTTAGTTTGTTTGTATTCAGCAAACTGTTTGTGGGCACTCTTCTGCATCATCTTTAGAAGAGGCTTCCTTCTGTGCTGACATCTGGGCCCACACCTCATCTAGTTACAGTATCCCACAAAAGTGAGTACACCCCTCACATTTTTGTAAATATTTTATTCTATCTTTTCATGTGACAACACTGAAGAAATGACACTTTGCTACAATGTAAAGTAGTGAGTGCACAGCTTGTATAACAGTGTAAATTTGCTGTCCCCTCAAAATAACTCAACACACAGCCATTAATGTCTAAACTGCTGGCAATAAAAGTGAGTACACTCCTAAGTGAAAATGTCCAAATTGGGCCCAATTAGCCATTTTTCCTCCCCAGTGTCATGCGACTCATTAGTGTTACAAGGTCTCAGGTGTGAATGGGGAGCAGGTGTGTTAAATTTGGTGCCATCACTCTCACTCTCTCATACTGGTCACCGGAAGTTCAATGTGGCACCTCATAGCAAAGAACTCTCTAAGGATCTGAAAAAAAGAATTGTCGCTCAACATAAAGATGGCCTAGGCTATAAAAAGATTGCCAAGACCCTGAAACTGAGCTGCAGCACGATGGCCAAGACCATAAAGATGTTTAACAGGACAGGTTCCACTCAGAACAGGCCTCCACATGGTCGACCAAAGAAGTTGAATGCGCATGCTCAGCGTTCTATCCAGAGGTTGTCTTAGAGAAATAGATGTATGAATGCTGCCAGCATTTCTGCAGAGGTTGAAGGGGTTGGGCGGTCAGCCTGTCAGTACTCAGACCATACGCCGCACACTGCATCAAATTGGTCTGCATGGCTGTCATCCCAGAAGGAAGCTTCTACCAAAGATGATGCCCAAAAAAGCCTGCAAACAGTTGCTGAAGACAAGCAGACTAAAGACATAGAACCATGTCCTGTGGTCTGATGAGACCAAGATAAACTTATTTGGTTCAGATGGTGTCAAGCGTGTGAGGCGGCAACCAGGTGAGGAGTACAAAGACAAGTGTGTCTTGCCTACAGTCAAGCATGGTGTTGGGAGGGTCATGGTCTGGGGCTGCATGAGTGCTGCCGGCACTGGGGAGCTACCGTTCATTGAGGGACCCATGAATGCCAACATGTACTGTGACATACTGAAGCAGAGCATGATCCCCTCCATTTGGAGACTGGGCCGAAGGGCAGTATTCCAACATGATAACGACCCCAAACACACCTCCCAGACAACCACTGACTTGCCAAAGAAGCTGAGGGTAAAAGCGATGGACTGGACAAGCATATCTCCAGACCTAAACCCTATTAAGCATCTGTGGGGCATCCTCAAATGGGAGGAGCACAAGGTCTCTATCATCCACCAGCATCATGATGTCATGGAGGAGTGGAAGAGGATTCCAGTGACAACCTGTGAAGCTCTGTTGAACTCCAAGCCCAAGAGGGTTAAGGCAGTGCTGGAAAATAATGGCGGCCACACAAAATATTGACACTTTGGGCCCAATTTGGACATTTTCCCTTAGGCGTGTACTCACTTTTGTTGCCAGTGGTTTAGACATTAATGGCTGTGTGTTGAGTTATTTTGAGGGGACAGCAAATTTACACTGTTATACAAGCTGTACACTCACTACTGACTATTGTCACATGAAGAGATAGAATAAAATATGAGGGCTGTACTCACTTTTGTGAGAGAGTGTGCGTGTGTGCGTGTGTATATATAAATAAAATACACTGGCTAGGCACACAATTAACCCTTTGATCGCCCTAGATATTTAACTCCTCTCCAGCCAGCGTCATTAGTAGTCATAAGTGTCAGTGTCCGATTGTCCGCCACAATATCGCATTCCAGCTATAAGTCGCTGATCTTGCCATTACTAGCATAAAAAAAATAAATGAATTCAATAAATGGTTTCATGGTTTGTAGATGATGTAACTTTTGTGTAAACCAATCAATATACGCTTTTTGAGATTTTTTTTACCAAAAACGTAGCAGAATACATATTGGTCTAAATTTATGAAGAAATTAGATTTTTTTACATTTTTTATTGGATGTGTTTTATAGCAGAAAGTAAAAAATATTGTTTTTTTTTCAAAATTGTTAGTCTGTTTTTATTTATAGTGCAAAAAAAAAAAAAATGCAGTGTTGATTAAATACCACCAAAAGAAAGCTATCTATGTGGGGAGAAAAATGACAAATCTTACAGTATTTGGGTACATTGTGGCATGACCACACAGTTGTCAGACAAAGTAACACAGTGCAGTATTGCAAAAAATGGCCTGGTCATTAAAGTGGATGTAAATCCAACTCATGAAATTTGATTTAGGTACACACATTTGTAGTGTTTTCTGATCTCTCTCCAAAGCAAGTCCCGTGGCTTTCTCCTGCTCCGTACCTCTTATCAGCATCATAACTTCTGACAAGTTCTCCGTCACAGGAGATAAAAGCTGCCTGAAATTTGTGTCTGGGAGGTTGCTATAAATAGATTAGCAGAGAGCTTGACTTGTCAGAGCAGAGCTCTGCACATTCCTTACTTCCTTTGCCTATGTGGAGTGGGGGTGTGTGCCTTTCCTCCAATCAGCTGTCTTCACTGTATGCCCAGACTTAACACTCAGTGCTGAACAGGAAGAGAAAATCTCTAACACTATCTGAACTTTCTAAAGGATATATACAACTGAAGACAGCAGCTATACATGTAAAACTTATGTAAGGAGATTTGTTTCATCTCTGTGTATCATCTAAGTCTGTTCACTTCACTGGGTATATGTGAGGGTTAACATCCACTTCAAGGGGGTAAAACCTTCTGGGGCTGAAGTGGTTAATAAGTAACAAACGGCTGTAAGAGGTAGGTAACATATAGCACAACATGCAGAGTATAGCAGTTCTGAGTACTGTATGCAACGTACAAAGTATGTACAAAATCCTGAACACTGCACCCTGCATGCCGTACTATATCATTACATACTCTTGATCACTGAACTCACCTCTGCACACCTTTTTACATACCTCTGTGCCCCCCCATCCACAGCTCACCTCTGTACCCCCCGGATCACAGCTCACCTCTGTACCCCCCCGATCACAGCGCACCTCTGTACCCCCCCCGATCACAGCGCACCTCTGTACCCCTGCCCATAGTTCAACTCTGTATCCTTGTCCTCGCTTCATCTTGTACACCCTGTCAACAACTCACCTCTGCACCCCCAAACACAGCTTATCAATGCACCTCTGTCCATAGTTTCTCTCTGCCCACCTTTCCCATTTTGCTTCTGCACACCCAATCACAGCGCACCCCAATCTATGGCTTTTCATGCACACTGAGCCCCCCCCCACAGCTCTCTTACCGCTTTAGCAATTCCTCCCCTTCCATTTTCCCAACACCACCACCCCGTCCAACACGTCTCCACTCTCGACCCCCCACGTCTACACTCTGGACTCCCCATTTAAACACGTCTCCAGTTTTGATACCGCACAACCTTCCCCCTCCCTTGTCCAACACATTTATTTACTCAACACTTTCCCCCCATCCAACACGTCTACCCTCTCGACACCATCCCCTTCTGCCCAACACGCGTCTCCACTTTTGACCTTTCTCCCCCTTAAAACACGTCTGCACTCTTGACCCTTCCGCCCCCACCGTCTAACACGTGTCATTCTCGGTACCTTCCCCTCCTTAACGATTTCGCCATTCTCTCGACACCCCCCCCCGAGTCACACGTACTTTTCGGT
>BLSH010016179.1:816821-827407 GCA_018402905.1 Glandirana rugosa | reverse complement strand
AAATAGTAAAACAAGGGTGTTTATCTCGAAAGAAAACCACCATAAACTAGTGGGGACACCAAAAATAAAAAACGCGGTGTTTATTTTTTTCTGGCTTTTAAAACTTTTTTTTAGAGATAAAAACAGTGTTTTGAAACATTTATTCATTTAAAAGAGGTAGTGACCACCCGTGACTACTCCGATGTGACCGCCCGTGACTACAGTCAGTGCTGCATATCAGTGCTGTATATCAGTGCCACCTCTCAGTACCCGTCAGTGCTGCTTATCAGTGCCGCCTAACAGTGCTCATCATCGCTGCATATAAGTGCCTCATCATCAGTGCCACCTCATCAGTGCCGCCTCATCAGTGCCAATCAGTACTGCCACATCAGTGCCCGCCAGTGTAGCCTCATCAGTGCCCACCAGTGATGGAGAAAATTTACTTATTTACAAAGTTTTGTGACAAAAATAGAGATTTTTTTTCAAAATTTTCGGTCTTTTTTTATTTGTGGCGCAAAAAATAAAAACCACAGGGGTGATCAAATACCACCAAAAGAAAGCTCTATTTGTGGGAACAAAATGATAAAAACTTTGTTTGGGTACAGCGTTGCACGACCGCGCAATTGTCATTCAAAGCGCAACAGTACTGAAAACTGAAAATTGGTCTGGTAGTAAAGTGTTCTTAGTGCATAGTATTGAAGTGGTTAATAAAACAAATGTCACTGTAAAAATATGAACTTAGCCTTCCTTGTGAAAGTGAACAGTGTCAGTGAGCAGTGCACAGTGACAGTAGGGCAGTGGACAGTGTGTGGACGGTGTCAGTAGGGCAAAGGATGGCATCAATAGGGCAGTGGATGATGTATGGACAGTATCAGTAGGGCAGAGGACAGTGTCAATAGGGCAGAGGACAGTGTGTGGATGGTGTCAGTAGGGCAGAGGACAGTTTCAATAGGGCAGAGGACAGTGTCAATAGGGCAGAGGACAGTGTCAATAGGGCAGTGGATGGTGTGTGGCCAGTGTCAGTAGGGCAGAGGACAGTGTCAATAGGGCAGAAGACAGTGTCAATAGGGCAGACGACAGTGTCAATAGGGCAAAGGACAGTGTCAATAGGGCAAAGGACAGTGTCAATAGGGCAAAGGACAGTGTCAATAGGGCAGTGGATGGTGTGTGGCCAGTGTCAGTAGGGCAGAGGACAGTGTCAATAGGGCAGAGGACAGTGTCAATAGGGCAGAGGACAGTGTCAATAGGGCAGTGGATGGTGTGTAGCCAGTGTCAGTAGGGCAGTGGACAGTGTGTGGACAGTGTCAATAGGGCCGAGGACGGTGTCACTAGGGCAGAGGACATGGTCAGTAGGGCAGTGGATGGTGTGTGGCCAGTGTCAGTAGGGCAGTGGACGGTGTGTGGACAGTGTCAATATGGCAGAGGACTGTTTCACTAGGGCAGAAGACAAGGTCAGTAGGGCAGTGGACAGCGTCAATAGGGCAGAGGACAGTGTCAGTAGGGCAGTGGACAGTGTCAGTAGGGCAGTGGACAGTGTGTGGACAGTGTCAAATGGAGCAGAGGACAGTGTCAGTAGGGCAGTGGACAGTGTGTGGACAGTGTCACTAGGGCAGAGGACAGTGTCAGTAGGGAAGAGGACGGTGCCAATAGGGCAGAGGACAGTGTCAATAGGGCAGAGGACAGTGTCAATAGGGCAGTGGATGGTGTGTAGCCAGTGTCCGTTAAGGCAGTGGACAGTGTGTGGACAGTGTCAATAGGGCAGAGGACGGTGTCACTAGGGCAGAGGACAGTGTCAGTAGGGCAGAGGACAGTGTCAATAGGGCAGACGACAGTGTCAATAGGGCAGACGACAGTGTCAATAGGGCAGACGACAGTGTCAATAGGGCAGACGACAGTGTCAATAGGGCAGACGACAGTGTCAATAGGGCAGGCGACAGTGTCAATAGGGCAAAGGACAGTGTCAATAGGGCAAAGGACAGTGTCAATAGGGCAAAGGACAGTGTCAATAGGGCAGTGGATGGTGTGTGGCCAGTGTCAGTAGGGCAGAGGACAGTGCCAATAGGGCAGAGGACAGTGTCAATAGGGCAGAGGACAGTGTCAATAGGGCAGTGGATGGTGTGTAGCCAGTGTCCGTTAAGGCAGTGGACAGTGTGTGGACAGTGTCAATAGGGCAGAGGACGGTGTCACTAGGGCAGAGGACAGTGTCAGTAGGGCAGAGGACAGTGCCAATAGGGCAGAGGACAGTGCCAATAGGGCAGAGGACAGTGTCAATAGGGCAGAGGACAGTGTCAATAGGGCAGAGGACAGTGTCAATAGGGCAGTGTATGGTGTGTGGCCAGTGTCAGTAGGGCAGTGGACAGTGTGTGGACAGTGTCAATAGGGCAGAGGACGGTGTCACTAGGGCAGAGGACAGTGTCAGTAAGGCAGTGGACAGTGTGTGGACAGTGTCAGTAGGGCAGTGGATGGTGTGTGGACAGTGTCAGTAGGGCAGTGGACGGTGTCAGTAGGGCAGTGGACGGTGTCAGTAGGGCAGATGATGATGTCAGTAGAGAAGTGTCAGTAGGGCACAGTATGGTGTCAGTAGGGCAGTGGATGGTGTGTGGACAGTGTCAGTAGAGCAGTCTAAACAGATATTCCTTCAGCAGTATAAGTTTAGACTTGGCTTATACTGTGTGAGAACTGATTGGAAGAAAGGCACACACCCCCTCCACATAGGCAGAGGAACGAAGATACTTGCAGAGCTGTGCTATGACAAGACAAGCTCTCTGCTAATCTATTTATAGCACCCACCCCAACACAAATTTCAGGCTGGTTTTATTACAATTGCCGGAAAGCTTGTCAGAAGTTATGCTGATAACAGAGGAACAGAGCAGCAGAAAGACACAGGACTTAGGGCTCTGGAGAGAGAGATAAGTAAACACTAAAGATATATGTGCCTAGGTCAGGTTTCATGAATCGGGTTTACACTTTAAATGCACCTAGTATAAGTATCTGCACTTGCAGAGAGGGAGGACCAATCAGATGTGCAGCATGCAGATGTTCTGACAAGGAAGTTATGACTGTTATTGCTCTTTCATTGCCCAATCATAAAATAGGGAGGTGATCAGACTACATTTCTTAGCTGAAAAAAACATCTAGTTAATAATCTAGCTCTGGTCGGAGTGTTTAAATGTATAGCTGGTCAGACATGTATAGATTTCTTTATTTTAGACTGAATAAAAGACATCTAATGGAATTTTATGTCCATGCTAACAACATTAGGCAGTCTTTTGAGAATGTCATATTTGATTAAATCATTCAGGGCGAAGCCATGCATGTGGCGTCATCGCAATCTGGATGTGTCCTTCACGTTGATGTGATTATACAGCGCTGTATCTGCCTTTATGTGTAAGTGCAATTTATAGTTTTTAATAAAAAGTGCAAGGGAGTTTGGCATCAGAGGAAGTCCTGTCAACAGGCCCTGGGGGGGTCCTCTTTACTTTTAATGTGGGAACAATCTGACATCTTTGGGTGGTTTTGCATCTGATCTATCAAGTTGTGTATCCTACACCGTGCCAGGGAGCTTCTATGCATGTGAGTTATGACTTTCTATTCATTTAGGAGGTCATGAAACTCTGGTAAGCCTCCAAATATTTATTTTTGTGACAGTTTATTAGACTGGTGGAGGATGCACCGATTTATTTGATTTCTCAGTAAAGAATGAGATCCCACATGGACTTTGAGTTACAAGCGGACATTTTTTCACTTTTATTAGTTTTGTAATTTTATTTAATGTTGACCAGGGCACTTTCACCCCCTTCCTGCCCAGGCAAATTTTCAGCTCTGCTGCGCTTTGAATGAAACACTGTACCGAAACGAAAGGTTTATCATTTTTTTGAGACAGATAGAGCTTTTTTTGGTGGTAATTAATCACCACTGGGTTTTTTCATTTTTTGCTAAACAAACGAACGAAGAAAGACCAACATTTTTGAAGAAAAAAAAAAAGTCTTAGGTTTGGGTTATAATAAAATGTTGTAAATAGGTAATTTTTCTCATTCACTGATGTGCACTGATGAGGCTGCACTAATGGGCACTGGTGGGGCTGCACTGATAATTAGGGCACTGATCAGTGCAGATGTCCCCACTAAGAAAAGCTGCTTATCTGCTCTGCTCTCCTCACGAGCGATCAGCGTGAGAAAAGGAATGCCTATAACTAGCATTTCCTATATACACTGATCATCTGTGATTGGACACAGCTGATCACATGGTAAAGAGCATACGTCATAGGCTCTTTACTGTGGATGGAGATGCAGTGTGTCCAAGGGACACACCGCACCACGTGGCCCATTCTGAAGGACATCTTATGACATCCAGTCAGGACGGAAAATCCACTGCCCAGTCATCAATCCACTATAGGCTGGGCAGAAAGGTGTTAAATAGGCATCTTTGCACTATAATTATTTGTTGAATGCAGCACAGTAATTTTAGTCACATGCCAACACGAATAGGTGAATTCCCCTGCTGAATATTGCATGTTGAGAGATAACCTGCTGGCTGTAAGAATACTTGAATGCCTGCATCTGAATGGACTCAGGCATTGTCCATCCAACGGTCTTACGATGGGCTCTTTTGGCAAAAGTAGATTGAACAATCATCTTTTATGAAATGGAGTGGTGCTGACAGGGCCATACACTGGAACAATACATAGAGGCTGGATGGCCGCACTCCAAACCGATCTCCTTTATTCCAAACGAGTAAAAACATGTACAGCACGGATGGTGAACCAACAGTCCCAGCTAACGCGTTTCACACCTTGGGCTGGTGCTTAATCATAGCTTACACACTGCTCAAATTTCGACTGAGTCAGAAGAACCCAAACCCAAGCAGTGTATGGCCAGCTTAAATTGATATTAAATGCTAACTTTTTGTCCAAAAATTAAAAGAAATGTTATACTCACCAGCTTATATGACCTCCTCATTTTCATTCTCCCAGCAATGCTGTCCTCTCCTTCTTCCTCTTTGGCAAGCCAGGTGTTGAGGAGCACCTGAGCCCATGTGCTGAGCCAGGCTGTACATATACCTAGACAAAACACAGTGCGGCTTGGCCCCCCTACTTTCTCCTCACAGGACTTGACCAACAGCAGTGGTTCTCAACTCCCGACCCACCAACAGGCCATATTTTAAGTATTGCCTTGGGGAGATGCAGACTAGAATACTGCAATCACTTAGCAGCAAATGATATCACCTGTGATGCATTTCAGTTATCCTGCAAACCTGGCCTGTTGGGGGGTCCCGATGACCGGAGTTGAGAACCACTGCCTTAAAGGAATGGATTTAATAGAAATACATATCCTTGGCCAGCTAAACAGTTCTCATATATGTATTTAAGCTGTTTACAGATTCTTTCCTGGAGTTTAGCTTTAACTCTGCCTGTACATCAATGGACCATGGAGTGAAAATCTAAGCTGGCTGCCTGGGAGAGAAAAATAACAGTGTAAAGCCGTGCAATTCTGAACGTTTTAATACTGTGTCCTATTCACTCTTCATACTATAATTTCTAGTCAGTTAGCCACTTGCCGACCCTATAGCTTATATATACAGCAGCAAAGTGGCTCTGCTAGTGGCTACCTAGTACGTGACCCTTCGTTTCCGGGTCTGGGGCGTGCATGCGCACCGCCGGCAACCCACTCTCGCTGTGCAGGAGCGGATCTACAGGTACCGCAAACTCAATGTCCGCCAGCACCTGCCGATCATTAGGCAGAGAGCCAGAACAGCGATCTGCCTATGTAAACAAGACAGATCGCTGTTCTATCAGTAGGGAAGGCATTGATCCTGTGTTCCTGCAAAGCAGGCGCATGGATCAATGCCATCCTCTAGTAAAAGCACCTCCCACACAAGCACTTCCCAGCGAGTGTCATTAGTACAGTGACAGTACATACTTTTAGCATTGATCACTGTATTAGTGTCATCGGTTCTCAAAAAGTGTCAAAAATGTCAGTTAGTGTCCAATTTGTCCGCCGCAATATCACAGTCCTGCTAGAAGTCGCTGATTGCCACCATTACTAGTAAAAAAAAAAAAAAAAAATGCAAATTCCATAAATATATCCCATAGTTTGTAGACGCTAAAACTTTTGCGCAAACCAATCAATGTACGCTTATTGGGAATTTTTTTTTTTACCAAAAATACATAGCACAATACATATTGGTTTAAATTGATGAAGAAATGTAATGTTTTACATTTTTTGTATTGGATAGGTTTTATAGCAGAAAGTAAAAAATGTTTTTTCAAAATTGTTGGTCCTTTTTTGTTTATAGCACAAAAAAATTAAAAAAACACAGAGGTGACCAAGTACCACCAAAAGAAAGCTCTATTTGTGGGGGGGGGGGGGGGGGACAACAACATAACTGTGCAATTGTCAATTAAAGTAACGCAGTGCCAGATCACAAAAAGTGGCCTGGTCATGAAAGGGGGTAAATCTGCCAGAGGTCAAGTGGTTAAAGTATATGTAGAGCCATTTTTTTAGTCTTGTATAGAGTAAGGGTTAAAACCCCTCCCAGATTTTTTTTTTTTTTTGTCTGGCTGTGTACCATTTGGGGAAAATTCACTTCCTGTCTCAGAGATATAAAGGGAGGTCAAATACATTTTTAAAGTGAAGGGAATTCCTATCTTAACCAGCTGTCCCCCAAACAGGTGTCCCCATTGGAAGATGTCAACGTACCCGCTTGTTCTGAAGAGAACTGTAAAACTTTGGCATTCCAATCACTTTCATTCTTGCTGGTCATGGTCATCAGTGATAATGGGGGCATTGAAAATGTGACAGAAGATCTATTCCTTCTCCACTCTATCCAAAACCAGTTAAAAAAGAGTTGTATAAAATAAAGTCTTGTGAAGTTTTGTAAAGCATCCACGTTAGGATTAACAACATAGCATAGAGGACATCATAATACAGTATCTCACAAAAGTGATTACACCCCTCACATTTTTGTAAATATTTTATTACATCTTTTCATGTGACAACACTGAAGAAATGACACTTTGCTACAATGTAAAGTAGTGAGTGTACAGCTTGCATAACAGTGTAAATTTGCTGTCCCCTCAAAATAACTCAACACACAGCCATTAATGTCTAAACTGCTGGCAACAAAAGTGAGTACACCCCTAAGTGAAAATGTCCACATTGGGCCCAATTAGCCATTTTCCCTCCCGCGCTGTCATGTGACTCAGTGTTACAAGGCCTTAGGTGTGAATGGGGAGCAGGTGTGTTAACATTTCTTATCGTTCTCTATCTCTCATACTGGTCACTGGAAGTTCAACATTGTACCTCATGGCAAAGAACTCTCTGAGGATCTGAAAAAAAACTGTTGCTCTTCATAAAGAGAGCCTAGGGTATAAGAAGATTGCCAAATCCTGAAACTGAGCTGCAGTACGGTGGCCAAGACCATACAGTGGTTTATCAGGACAGGTTCCACTCAGAACAGGCGTTGCCATAGTTCACAAAAGAAGTTGAGTAACCGTGCTCAGTGTCATATGCAGAGGTTGTCTTTGGGAAATAGATGTATGAGTGCTGCCAGCATTGCTGCAGAAGTTGAAGGGGTGGGGTGGTCAGCCTGTCAGTGCTCAGACCATATGCCGCACACTGCATCAAATTGGTCTGCATGGCTGTCATCCCAGAAGGAAGCCTCTTCTTAAGATGATACACAAGAAAGCAGCAAACAGTTTGCTGAAGACAAGCAGACTAAGGACATTGATTACTGTAACCATGTCCTGTGGTCTGATGAGACCAAGATAAACTTATTTGGTTCAGATGGTGTCAAGCGTGTGTGGCGGCAACAATGTGAGGAGTACAAAGACAAGTGTGTCTTGCCTACAGTCAAGCATGGTGGTGGGAGTGTCATGGTCTGTGGCTGCATGAGTGCTGCCGGCACTGGGGAGCTACAGTTCATTGAGGGAACCATGAATGCTAACATGTAATGTGACATACTGAAGCAGAGCATGCTCTCCAACCTTCGGAGACTGGGCCGCAGGGCAGTATTACAACAGAACGACCCCAAACACACCTCAAAGATGATTACTACTTACTAAAGAAGCAGAGGGTAAAGTTGATGGACTGGCCAAGCATGTCTCCAGAACTAAGAGCATCTGTGGGGCATCCTCAAACAGAAGGTGGAGGAGCGCAAGGTCTCCAACATCCACCAGCTCTGTGATATCGTCATGGAGGAGTGGAAGAGAACTCCAGTGGCAACCTGTGAAGCTCTGGTGAACTCCATGCCCAAGAGAGGTTAAGGCAGTGCTGGAAAATAATGGTGGGCAGACAAAATATTGACACTTTGGTCCCAATTGGGACATTTTCATTTAGAGGTGTACTCACTTTTGTTGCCAGAGGTTTAGACATTAATGGCTGTGTGTTGAGTTATTTTGAGTGTACAGCACATTTACACTGTTATACAAGCTGTACACTCACTACTTTACATTGTAGCAAAGTGTCATTTCTTCAGTGTTGTCACATGAAAAGATAGAATAAAATATTTATCTCACAAAAGTGAGTACACCCCTCACATTTTTGTAATGTATAATGACAGAATAGCATCCCTATTCTGTCAAATCTTCATTCATCATGAATCATGAGAATTAAACACTATGCAGTCTTTTTATTCCAACTGGTGAAATAGAACCTGCCTCATAGTTCCAGGAAACTCATGTTGTTGCTGGTCCTGGTAAGCTCAATTAAAGGCCTTCCAATCATAAATGAAATAAAAACCTAGCAATGAATTAACTCCATACACATAAAAACAGCATTATGATGTTAACATGCATGTAAGATAAATTAAGCATGAAGATCAAAAGCCGTATGTACATATAAATGCTTTAATAACTAAGGCTGATGATACGGGTCAATATGAACGTGAATGCTAATTTGACAAGCAGAGATGATGATAGAGAATTAAAAGAAATCCTCCTACGCCTAGCTGGCGATCTAACCACAAACAACAAGAAGATGTCTAGCATAGAGTCAGGCAAGCTTATTCAGTATAACGGTACAGGGAAGGATAGTGTACAAAGAAATGTGACCCACGTAATCAGACATCCATGAGGATTAATCCTAATTAGCTGGCTTGTTAGTGCACACTGTTGTACTTTGTCTGGCTAGTACATTCCTGGTGGTGGCAGAATTAAAGCATAGTAAACAATATTAGAAAATCAGACGAACGATCTTCCGATTTCCCCCGAATGTTCATACCATGCCGAAAAAGAAATTTTACAGCATGTCCATTTGAAAATCTTCATCTGAACAGTCGAATTTGGCACTCAAAGCAGTATG
Organism: Glandirana rugosa; assembly: GCA_018402905.1. Taxonomy (NCBI): domain Eukaryota; kingdom Metazoa; phylum Chordata; class Amphibia; order Anura; family Ranidae; genus Glandirana; species Glandirana rugosa. Next base: position 818,129 of record BLSH010016179.1, on the reverse strand, counting down.
CTAACGAATAGAAAATTGAGAAATTGTTCCAAATATGGATATATCCATCTGATCTTGTAATAATATGTACTAGGCTTGTTTAGCTAAAATTAAAAAAATCAGCACAGGGGACATAACTTAACGTTAGAATGATATGTCCCTTGTGCTGATTTTTTAAAAAAATTTTTTTTTAGGAGAACTCTTCCTAAACACCAACCGCCTCTACCATAATCTTTTGGTGCGGTGGGGGTTAATACAGCTAAGGGGCTGTCAGGAGCCACCAACAGAACTTGACTATGCTAGTCTTTTCCTTTCATATCTACCATTCATAGAAGCCATACTACAAGGGAATGGTTGGGGTAGGACAGATTTCTCCTAAAAATAAATAAATAAAAAAAAAGGAAGAAGAATTGACACAAGTTACCGTATGTAGCTTGTGCTCATTTCTAGTTTTTTAATTTGAACTAAACTTAGGCTTTATTGTTGAATTCCCCGGTAATGGCAATTTGTCCACTTTGAACACTTTGCATTCATTCAGCAAATGCTAATATTTCCCTAAGGCCATTTTCACACTGAAGCAGTGGGTCCATTAGCGTTAAAGTGCCGCTAGTTTTAGCGGCGATTTGGCACGGCTAGCAGGACGCTTTTATCCCCCCAGAAGGGGTTTTTACCTGTGTTGCGGTGCTTTGGAAGTGCTGTCCATTCATTCCAACGGCAGGGGCAGTTTAGGAGCGCTGTATACACCGCCCTAAAGATGCGGCTTGCAGGACTCTTAGTCCCGTCCGGCTTACGCACCGCCCCAGTGTGAAAGCACTCAGGTTTTCACACTGGGGTGGATTGAGAGGCGGTTTTCAGGCGCTATTTAGCGCTAAAGCGTCTGAAAACCGCCCCAGTGTGTAAGTGGTCTAAATGATGCCTGTGCCTAGCAGGTGACCTCCTGTGTTCACAACAGGGCAGCCGCTTGGCATGGGTTCCAGAAGCTAGTGGAAATCACCATAGTAGTGGTGCCTACTACAGCAATGTCCACCTTCCATGGGGATCCCACATCTTAGGCACATACATATTACATTAGACCAAGCTATGCCAATGTAATTACTGTATGTAAAAAATGCCTGGAATTCAGCTTTAACATCCTGATCTAACCTTTGTATTACTTGGTAAGTCAAAGAAAAAAAGAGCTCAAAGATGCATAAAACACATTAGCATACTATCTATTAACATAGTTAGTCAGGTTGAAAAAAGACACAAGTCCATCCAGTTCAACCAAAATTGGGTACGGTTCGCCGACGGGACAACACTTGTGTCCTCCAGTGGACGATCCGTGTCCGT
>BLSH010016179.1:786839-801662 GCA_018402905.1 Glandirana rugosa | reverse complement strand
CCCTGCAACTCACATTATACCACAGTGCCCAGGGAATCCGCCCCTCCTGCCCACCCCCTGTCCCAGCTCTGACAATACCGACTGCCCCCCCCCATAGGCTGACACCTGCTTTGTTTAGGTACAATCCAGGGTCAGTATATACTTCCTGCAATAAAGTGATACTAAAAGGTTAATTTTTTTTTCTTAAAATAACATACATGTTATACTTCCCTCCTCTGTGCAAGGGTTTTGCACAGAGTGGCCCTGATCCTCCTCTTCTGGGGTCCCTCCGTGGCGCTCCTGGCTCCTGACCACATCGAGTGCCCCGTCAGAGAAGCGCTCTCCCTGGGAGCACCCGTGCAGGCGCACACCCGAGTTCTGTTGCTGTGTCCATTGACACAGACAAAAGGGCTCGGTCCCGGGTCACTGGACTTAATTGACAGCAGCAGGAGCCAATGGCTCCCCTGCTATCAATCTATCCAATGAGGACTGGAGCTGGAGCTGCTAGGCTCGTCCCCGGTGCAGGAATGATCGGGCTCAGGTAAGTAAAGTCTGGGGGGCTGCTGCAACAAAAAAGGTTTTTCACCTTAATGCATAGAATGCATTAAGGAGAAAAACCCGGGAGGGTTTACAGCCCCTTTAAGATGCCTGCTCAGATGACAGTGTTATGTAAATCCTTTACCTGTGTAGGTTGTCTCTGTACACAGATCTCCTTCTCACCTTGTGACTTGCTACATTGTTACATTATTGCTACCTGATCACTGGGATCTACATTTCCCATGAGGCATTGCAAGGCTGATGAGTACAATTACTCTCAGAGGCATGATGGGACTTGTAGTTTTGCAACAGCTGGAGGGCCGCAGGTTGCCTACCCCTGTTATATGGTTTCCAATGGCATAGTTCACACCAGAGCAGTCAGTTCCAGAGCTTTCCAGTTCCAGATAAAAAAAATTAAAAAAAAGTAGAACATGTTGCATTTTACCTGCACTTGACTGTACTGGAATGCATTAAAACGCATTGAAACACACTGGAACTCATCAAAAATGCACTGGGCCCTAGTATAGAGAAAAAAGAACAGAAAAAAGCACCTGGAATGCACCCGGAAAGGCATCAAAAGCGCACCAAAAAACACAAATGCGTATCCGGAACGGATCTGGAGTGGGTTTTTATGGTGTGAACCAGCCCAAAAAGCGTCCTCTTGTCTGCAGCAGACCGAAAGGTTCATTCAGCCTAGGCAATAATCAGGGTTTGTTTGCACCAGAATGCACATGAAACCCGCACAGAAGGCAGCAAGGCTATGTTCACACCTATGTGTTTTGCAGTGCGTTTGCAGATTTGCAGTAACACTCTATAGTCTATTTAACATTAGAACTTCTGCCTTCTTGAAGACCCTGAGCCTAGTTCTACTGCTGCAGAAGATACCAGCCCACCTGACTGCTTGCTTTCCAAGTCCTTCCTGACTGGCAAACTTCTATGGAGATTCCTCAGGGCAAGGATGAAGACTTGAGCACAACGCCATCTTCAGAGAACACTGCTACAACTGACAGTCTCTCCCCTTGTGTTGTCCCCTGCACTGTGCTGATATTACTCACTGTCTTTGCTTGTTCCTCCTGTTGCCTTCTTCTGTAGAGTTGAGCGAACCCGAACTGTAAAGTTTGGGTTTGTACCGAACTTTGGGGTGTCCGGGACCCGGACTTTTCAAAAAAAAGTCTGTTTTCGGGTCCGGGGTTCTGGTATTTTATTCCACGTGTTGAATAGCTGCCAAGGGCAGCCAATCAACAAGCGCTTCACTGGTTTGCCCTTAGGAGCCATCACAGCCATGCCTACTAATGGCATGGCTGTGATTGGCCAGTGCATCTGGCCAGTGCACTATATGGGGCTGGAGTCACCGTGCTGCATGTCATATGCTCTCAGGATATTTTAGGGAGAGGATGCTGCTGGCTCTGTGAGGGACAGATTGCAGATATTATAGAACATCTCATCCTGCATTACTGAACGATCTGATTGTGGACTAGGTAGAGATTACTAGTACTGCTGCTTTGAGGGACAGATTGCAGACCTCATCCTGCTGCACAGAACGATCTGACTGGACTAGGTAGAGTCTGTTGCTTTAAGGGAAAGATTATTGTTCTAAAATCATCTCCAAGTTGTACAGGGAAAGGATTCCAGCTGTTGCTTTAAGGGAAAGATTATTGTTCTAAAATCTTCTCCAAGTTGTATAGGGGAAGTTTCTTCCAGCCGCATGGGGCCATATTATTGTTCTAAAATCATCTCCAAGTTGTATAGGCAAGGTTTCTTCCAGCCACAGAGAGCGCCATATTATTGTTCTAAAATCATCTCCAAGTTGTATAGGCAAAGTTTCTTCCAGCCGCATAGAGCAATATTATTGTTCTAAAATTTAGAATAAGAATATGGCTCTATGCGGCTGGAAGAAACTTCCCCTATACAACTTGGAGATGATTTTAGAACAATAATCTTTCCCTTAAAGCAACACTGGAACCTTTCCCTGTACAACTTGGAGATGATTTTAGAATCTAAAATCATCTCCACGTTCTATAGGGAAAGGTTCCTACTTTTGCTTAAAGGGACAGATTATTGTTTCTTGCACAAAATTAAAAAGTGCATCTACATTTCTGGTTTAAAAAAAAATAAAAAAGAATTCCAAAAACTACGTTTGCGGCCAGCGGTGCATTTCTTGCACAAAAATAAAAAAAAAGTGTTGGCTACCTCCTCCTCCTCCACCGCCACTTTCACCACCTCCTCAACCTCCAACTCCACATCCACCTCCATTTTTGATTTTTTTATGTGATTTTAGCTGAAAAATGATTTTAAGTTATTTCCCTATCCCCATTTCTTTGTAGAGAACTTGTCCCCCACTTACCCCCATTTTCCTTCCTTTTGCAGACCTCTAGGACTTGCCAGGACTTTGTTACAGCCATTTTTGTGCCTAAAAGTTCGGGTCCCCATTGATTTCAATGGGGTTTGGGGTCCGGGACAAAGTTCGGGTCAAGCCCGGTCCTGAACCCAGACATTGTTCGGAAGTTCAGCCGAACCTGCAGAACCCGGACTTCCAGAGGTTCGATCAACTCTATTCTTCTGGCATGAATCCCTCCAGTTGCCTCCTATGGTGGGATCCTTCCAGGCCAGCTATCCCGAGCTCCAGCCAGAGGTAAAATCCCTTCTCGACAGGTGTCCCTCAAGGGGCAGCGACAGCCTCTCCTCAGCACTGCTTCCTCATCTTCCACCTGACTCCCCGGCTGGCATGGCCCATGTGTAATTATTATTTATTTCAGGTATGTATATAGCGCCGTCAATTTACACAGCACTTTACATATACATTGTGCATTCACATCAGTCCCTACCATCAAGGAGCTTACACTCTAAGGTCCCTAACTCACATTCATACATACAGTATACTAGGGCCAATTTAGACAGGATCCAATTAACCTACCAACATGTCTTTGGAATGTGGGAGGAAACCGGAGTACCCAGAGGAAACCCACGCAGGCACAGGGAGAACATGCCAACTCCAGGTATGTAGTGTTGTGGTTGGGATTCAAATCAGCGACCCTTTTGCTGCCAGGTGAAAGTGCTAACCACTACAGCACTGCGACGCCCAGTTATGGTATTTTCTCGGTCCCCCTACCAGCTCATTTCTGGGGATTGGAGGAGGTCCCATTATTATTCATGACAGCTCCTCCTCAGCTCTGCCCACTAGTTCTAGAACATTCTCCAATAATCCAGATGCCAAGGGGAGGCACCAGAGAGCTGTCAGGATGAGTCATCCAGTCCTGGCCTCTAATAACCCTGACCAAGCTTCAGTGACTAGAGCCAGCCAAATGTTTTTACCTACACTACTCTTCTAGTAGCACACACTAGAGGGTAAAAGGTCGGCACAGTGGTGTAGTGGATAGCACTTATGCCTGGCAGCCAAAAGATCACTGGTTCGAATCCCAACCACGACACTACCTGCCTGGAGTTAGCATGTTCTCCCTGTGCCTGCATGGGTTTCCTCCAAGTACTCCAATTTCCCCCCACACTCCAAAGACATGCTGGTAGGCCAATTAGATCCTGTCTAAATTGACCCTAGTATGTATGAATGTGACTTAGGGACCTTAGATTGTAAGCTCCTTGAGGGTAGGGACTGATGTGAATGTACAATGTATATGTAAAATTGACAGCGCTATATAAGTACCAGAAATAAATAAAAAGCTATTTAGTAATAACTATAGAAAACCATACACAGGTTAACATTTTGTTTACACACACACACAGCGGCTGCCATTATCCTATATGTAGAAATGATAGGCTTACTGAAGTGCATTCAAAGGACTTCCGATACTGATTGCTTTGGGCTAGTTCACAACTTTGTGGTTTAGGTTAGGTGTGTTGTGTTTTAGGTGCATTTAAAGCGTTACCAATGAACCATGGACCCATGAGATAATTGGGGCCAATCCATGACTGCCGCTCCTTTTTATTTAGCAGCAATGGGCTCAAAATTTTACTCTGCAAAGCTATTAAGTTATTTTCTTCGAAGTTTTTCTTCTTTTGACAATGCATTTTTTGGCCCCCATAAACCAATGGGAGCACATGAAAAATGCATCAAAACATAAAAAATACATAAAATCGCAGATGCACAAGCGCAAACTTATGGCCCGTACACACGGTACAATTATTGGCCTGTCGTACAATAATCCGACCGTTAGTCTGCTCCATTCGACAGCCGATTTTCAATTATCGTCCAGCAGAAGTTGTATGAGCAAACTAGAAAACGTTTGTCTGCCGACAAGGCGTCGTCTGATTTTCGGCTCGTGTGTACAGAAGTTGGCCAACAAAAGTTGTAAGTACAAAAACGCATGCTCGGAATCCAGGAAGTGTTTGGTCGTGTAAACCTGCGCCCGTAATTCACAATTCACATGAACTTCCTCTTTATACGCTCGTAACGCGTCACTACGTTCGGCTTTGTCGAACAATAATTTGACTACCGTCAGTATGCTAGACAAAACCATGGACAGACGATTTTGGGAAAAGTTGGACGTGCGGTAGGGTTGCCACATCATCCCTATAATCCAGAACATATACTAATTACACAGGCTCTGTGACTGATTAAGGTGGTAATTAAACTCACTTGGTGCCTTATCTACATTAAATTCACCTCAGTGTAATTTATAGGTGTCCTGGATTAAAGGTATGATGTGGCAACCCTAACGTGCGGTCATACAACAATCGCATTGTGTGTACGAGGCTTTAGACTTAGAGCTGGTTCACATCTGTGCGATGTATTACATTTTAGGCACGTTATCGTTGAACTTGCGTATTCATGAAGGTGCATCAAAGATGCAGCAAGGGGGATTATTTTAATCACACCACACAAATGCACAGGTGTGAACAGGGCCTTATACTGGATTTTTTATTGAAATAATCATCCCTCACACACAAGAGCCCAAAACAAACATTCTGTTTGACCAGAGTCCGGCTGTTTGTATGGATTTCTCACACAATAAGGAAGCATGATGGAGATGATTACAGGTGACAGATCAGCTAGGCTGCAGAAAAGACAACCAGAAAGGGACATTTAGCTTCTTGCATTTGAGATCTGTGAGATTTCTAGCTGCGCTCTTTACATTTCTAGAATGTGCAGGAAAATATAGTGCACTGACAAAGAATATATAAATTTGAAGCATGTCTATTTCTAACAGTGAGGGTCAATTTATGTTATACGTTACGTTAGCATGTGCATTTTTGTACAGTGAGGTGCTTTACATTAAAGTGGATATAAACCCTCACATATACCCAGTGAAGTGAACAGCCGCAGATGATACACAGGGATGAAACAAATCTCCCTACATGAGTTTTACATGCATAGCTGCTGTCTACAACTTGCTATATTCGTTAGAAAGTGCTCATGGTGTTAGAAATGTTCTCTTCCTGTTCAGCACTGGGAGTGGATTCTTGCCATGTAGCCAAGACAGCTGATTGGAGGAAAGGCACGCCACCCCCCCTCCATTTAGGTAGGGGAAAGAAGATACTTGCAGAGCTCTGCTAATCTACTGCTAAAACCCTCCCGACACAAATTTCAGGCTGGTTTTATCTTGTTTGATGGAGAACTTGTCAGAAGTTATCATGCTGATAACAGAAGAATGGAGCAGGAGAAACACACAGGACTTAGTGCTTTGGAGAGAGATAAGAAAACACTGCAGATATATGTGCTTAGGTCAAAATTTCATAAATCAGGTTTACATCCACTTTAAGGCATCCCATTCATTCTGAATAGGCAGTCAGCCCACCTCAATTTATGGAATACAATGGACTTGTACCATTTGGAATAACACACTACATCAGAACACATCGTTGACTCACAACTGTGTGTTTTCCTGCACAAAGGCTTTATTCACATCTATGCATTTTTATATATATATATTCATAGGTGTGAATCCAGCCTAAAACAAAAGTATGTTGTGGTATGATGGGTTAGGCCCCTTTCACACTGGCTAGCTCTGGTTTGGCTCAGCAAGGAATTTGTCAGCTGATACCCTGCTGAGTTGAGCAGAGTGGCCGGATGACAGGTTTGTGTCTGCTCCACTTATGCAAAGTAGGCATGGACTCAGCCCGTTTTGCTTCTTTGGCAGCCAGATGTACACAGACCGGCTGTCTGTTTGCACCCGACTGCCCTCTGATCTGATGCGGCCAGATGAGCGGAAACTTCTGTTCTTTTGGGGTTTTTTTGCCGGATCAGACCCAGAGGTAGCCAGGGGTAAACAGACACATGCCCGTTTACATCTGACTGCCATAGAGGAGAATGGAGGGTCCCATCAGGTCCAGCTGATAAACAGATAGCCAGACCCGATATGATCTTTTGTGTGAAAGGGGCCTAAGTGTTTTAGGATGCTATTCAAAATGCACTGCACATGTACGCATTGCACCAATGTCCATGCAGTAATGTACATCACAGTAACGTACAATAAAATGTAGCACTAAAGGAAACGCATAATAAAGCTATCATTTAGGCAACTATATATGATTATCTGACCAAGGACTTGCCAAGTAATATATATATATGTTAAATTCTTGTAGTACATACCCCAGGGCCGGCTTAATAACATCATGGGCCCCTGGGCAAAGTAATACTCTGGGGGCCTTAACGGCCTACTCCAATTTACACACCTACTTTCAAGAATTAAAGTATAAATCGTTGATAGAAATAAATATAGATTTATTACTACTTTTAATAAAATTGATTTTAAACAATAAGAAAACATGCCATAAATCAAAGACTAATGCGACAAAGGGCGAAGTACAGGGAGAGAAGCAGAAGGGCTCAATACTGGGATCAGGAGGGCACTGTACGGGATCTGGAACACTGCCCTGGGCTCCGCCATCCCGGGTTAGCTTAGTAAAAAGTGTGACTGTCCCAGCAAATCCGGGGTGGTTGGCAAGTTTGATGTTATGTAAAATTATCATGGGGCTCCCATGCATCTGGGGCCCCTGGGCAGTGCCCATGCATTAAGATGGCCCTGCATACCCCTAGACCATGGGTGCTCAACCTGTGGCCCTCCAGCTGTTGCCGAACTACAATTCCCATTGTGCCTCTGCCTTTGAGAGTCATGCTTGTAACTATGAGCTTTGCAATGCCTCATGGGACTTCTGCAACCACTAGAGGACCACAGGTTGAGCACCCATGCCCTAGACCATGGATAAGCAATTAGCGGACCTCCAGCTGTTGCAAAACTAAAAGTCCCATCATGCCTCTGCCTTTGGGTGTCATGTTTGTGACTGTCAGAGGCTTGCTATGCTTCATGGGACTTGTAGTTCTGCAACATCTGGAGGTCCGCTAATTGCATATCCCTGCCCTAGACCATAGGTCGCCTTCTCCCTGCGGTGCTGGACTTTTGCTCTAACATAGGGTCCTTTCACACGGGCAAATTCTGCTCAGTTTTTTGTCCACATTTTGACAGCAGTTGTTTGTGGACATGTGTCATGCTACCACCTCCAATATATCATGATATGCCCTTGAAAAAATGGCAATGAAAACCTCCACCTGCATGGAGCTTCTGACGCGTCCACCTGAAAAACTGACAGATTGACCTAATCAGAAAGCCAGTGTGAAAGGGGTCTAAGGTTTGTTTATTTTGTGCAGAGGGGGAGAGTGCCAATCAGTCTCATAAAACAGATCAATGGCAGACAAAATATGCAAGCTCATTGCCCGCACGTGTCTCCGTGTCTCTTGCATGAAACCCTGACAGGAGGAGCTTAAACATGAACATTTCTTTTTAAAGCTACAGGAGCAAATTACTGAAATAAATTTAACATAAAAGCCATTTTGGACAGAGTAGGGCGGGTTAAAAGCAGAGGTTTTTTTTTTTTTTGCAGTCAGTGCCTATACAGGGAAATTTTCTATCACCTCCCTTCTTGTAGACTCCACAGGAAGTGAAATGAGATCACAGTAACAAGTGTCCCCATTGTAAGATTCCCGGTCTTTTCCTGCTTTGGTGGCGACTCAAAATTTTGGATTTACCCTTACTCTTGTTCTGACTGGGGATTAGCGTAGAGCTTGGGCATCTGTTGAACTCGGAATCTGCAATTTTTTTTACTCCAAGCCCACCTATTTGTTTAGATGAGCTGAGGGGTGGGTGGGAGGGAATGTCATAAAATGAAGTAAAAAAAAACACAAATTTGGAATTCTGCTCCAGGAAAAGAGGAGTTAAGTGGATGTTCAAGTTCATCTCTGTTGGTGGTCAGGACAATTAAAGTAAATCTCCCTAACACAGGCACGATCAGCAACAGTGGCACGTCCATTAGGGGCGCAGGGGCGCCACCTCTCTATCCATGCATCCGGCCCCCCCAAATTTACATGCTGGGCGCCGGATGCATTGATTCCAATGAGGGTTGTTTTTTTTTTTATTTTGAAGCACATGATTATGTAGGCTTCAATAGGTTGGGCTCAGGCACAGAGCACATGTCAGTCCGGGGGCAGCACAGGGTGAGCGAGCCAGCTACCAGAGGAGTTTAGTTGTGGTGCACAGTGCGGGCTGGAGTGCGGGGGGGGGGGGGGACGTCTGTAGTCAGGTACGTCTGCGCCCCCCCCCAACCGATGGAGCACCAGCTGCCACTGATCAGCAATCAAAAAACCTAAGAAAAGTGGAAGGGTAGTGCTGAAACTCCAGGATTATCCAATTGCTATATAAGTAGTAGTATTGATTGAATGAGTTTCTGGTATCTGGGATGGCAATTTCTCTACGCCAAAAGATTTCCAGTTTCCCTGGTTTGTACATGAGCAAATCTGAAGCTCCACACCAAAAGTTAGCCTTCCAAATATTTATTCCAAAATAGGATAAAAGACTATCACGGATCTAATGCATTTCAGGGGTCAAAGAACACCCCCTTCAAAAGGGTTTGACGTGGGAAGTTATATATGCTGCACTCAATATATTGTCTATGGTTTTTAAACCAGACAATTGACGAAGCACCCGGTCTGTCTCCAGATGGTTTATGCAGTCAGCTTCAGGCCCTGATGAAGGGGGTGTTCTGTGACCTAGAAATGAGTTGGCTCTGTGACAAACTCTTTTAACGAAGACTTTAGCAATAAAAGCTCCAGCAATAAAATCTGACAATGGTTCTAACCCAGCCTTTCTCAACCTTTTCAACACAGAGGAACCTTTGAAATAATTCTCCGATCTCAGGGAACCCCTGCTAAAAATTAAAAATCTACAACTCATGATACATTAGTGTGATGGTCAATGGGAAGAATGCTCCTTACACTTGTGGTTATTAGGAAGATTTACCCCTTACAGATAGCTTAAAAAAAAAAAACAATGATGTCATTGGGAATTTATCTTAGAGGTAGAAATTGACCATTGCTCAAGGAACCCCTAGCAACCTCTACGGAACCCTGGGTGAGAAACCCTGCTCTAACCCCTCAGCACTCTATCCAAAGGCGTAAAAAAAAAAAAAAAAAAAAACACACACACAGCTTTGCCTTTAGTTCTAGTTAAAGTCAATATCTGACATTTAGAGCCAGTTCACACAGAGGCGACTTGCATTGCAATGGAACCCTTCTAATAGGATCGCTCAAGTCGCTCCGACTTAGAAAAAGGTTCCTGTACTACTTTGGGGGCGACTTCAGACGATTTGCATTGACTCCTATTACAGAAGTTGTTTGCAAGATGTGCTGTGCAGGGTCACCCCTGAAGTCGGATCGCCTATGTGTGAACGGCTCATAGAGAGGACATTATCTGGGGACTTCTTGAAGCCATGACAATCTGACCCAGGATTGATTGACAGATGGCTACTACTATGCTGAAATAATAAAAGCATTTTCTTTATTTGATACTGTTGATTACTGCACATCCCTACTCTTTGAGCAGTTACCAAATGATACACATATATTGACATATAAAGATAGTTCTTTGAATACATCAGCAGAAAAAGCATTCATGCTATGTAAAGTGCAGTAACCGGATTTCCCTTTTTATCACTTAACAACTGGCTTATTAATTTCATTCTTGCTGATTAATTGCTATGGGTTATTGCATTTATGTACTGGCCTTAAAATAAATTAAACTCAGATCGCAAGCAGCCACAATAGAGTAGCAGTTTCTCACTGATTTCTTACATAGGCAAAATGCACAGATATGAGCAAATACATCATTTTAATTTAGTCCTAGTACCAACATTGCAATGCATTGTAGTCGATAGGAAAACATATCCTGCATACTGCATTTGGGTGGGTAGACCGTTATAAAAACAGAGCAAGGTGTCTAAAAATGTATGGCAACATGCATTAACTCATTCCACATTACTTTCAAGTTTTTGTTTTTTTTCTATTCTAACATACATCTTTTATAATCCATATAACCAATGCTGGAAAGTCATTTTTTTGACCAATCTTACATTACTGACTTTTAGGCCTGATTTACATCTATGCATTTTTAGTGCTTTTTTGCATTTTGCTGATTTTCCCTACAGAACGTGTTCCATAGAAAACCATGTAAAATGGACTGTAGTGCAAATCTGCAAAAAGCACTAAAAATGCATAGATGGGAATCAGACCTTAAAAAAAAGAAAACTTTGAAAATTAAAAAAAAAAAAAAACTTAAATGCCAGGAATATATGTAGAAAAGCATCTTACGTGTCTCCTAATGAAGTAGTAGACAAAAATAAAAGGCAAGAGGACAAATCCAGGACCTATGCAATGCTGCCAGGAAGCAGAGCTGTAATAAGGCAATAAGTGACAGGCACTGAAAGGAAACTTACCAAAGCAGATGTATGTGTCAGGTAGGATTTCGCTTTATTTCTTCGGCTCGGAGGCAGCTTTGAAAAGATCGGATGCTTTATAGAAAGCGGGAGGCAAACACAAGACAACTAGTATCACTCAAAGGCTGAATAAAGGTTTCAATTAGCAGTGAAGTGAACAGCTGCAAACAAGCACAGACCTGGACTGGCAGACACACAGGAGCTTGGTGCACGTCACAAGGACAGCTTGATGACTGAGTCAGAGGTGGGGAACTACATGCGTCTCATTATTTGCCATCCTTGGGGACATAAGGGACATATGTCAATTACATTGAAATCTTAAAGCTTTAACGGAGAGACTGGTTCCTGTTCTATTTGATATCTCATGCTGAACGTGATTACAGCCATATAAGGCTCCATTCACACTAGTGCATTTTTTGATGCAGGTTTGCAGAAATGCAGGGAATTTTTTTAACATGGGTTCCTATGGAACATGTTCACATCAATGCATTTTTGTGCTTCTGCATTTTTGGAAAGGGTCAGGGACTTTTTTCCCGCAAAAAGCAGCGTTTTGCATGCGTTTTTACTGCAATTTTGCAACAATTCAACAATTTGCGTTTTTAGATCTGCCTAGCAACAAAATCCCCCCCCCCCCCCCAAAAAAAATGTAAAATTAAAAAAAACGTAAATAGCGGCAAAATCATGGTAATAACGCAGTAAAAAAAAAAAAAATGCGGAAAGCACAGCAAAAAGCAGTGAGAAAACGCTGAAAAGCAAAATGCATTAGGCCCCTTTCACACGAGCGGAGCCTGTTTTGATGGGCTCCGCTGCTCAGCAGGGATCCATACGTCGATCCCCGCTGAGCCAGCGGGTAATAGGACAGTCTCTGCGCGCCGTACAGAGACTGACCTGTCACAGCTCCATTCTCCTCTATGGAGGATCAGATGGACACGGACCGTCTGCCCGTGTATCATCTGATCCGATCGACGGATGGAAAATAGGGTTTCCATCCGTCTGTATTTGGCAGATCGGGTGTCAGCGGACATGTCACCGCTGACATCCGATGCTCCATAGAGAGCAATGGAGCGTCCGTTCGGGTCCGCCTGAAAAACTGACAGGCGGACCCGAACGATCCGCTAGTGTGAAAGGGGCTTAGGGTTCACACCTATGTGAATTGGATGCGACTTAAACCACATCCAATTCGCAGGACACTTGAAAATTGTTTTCAAGGTGTCCGGTTCACATATGTCCGGTGCATTCGCACTCCGCATTGCACAGAAAACATGTGCATTTTCTGTGCAATGCGGTGCGAATTCCCAGCCTGTTGTGTTCAATGGGAACGCATCTAACACGGAGATGCACTCCGCACTGAACGGGGATATTTTCCCCTGCTCGCAGCCCCTTTCACAGCTGCTGCGCTGTGAGAACAGACAGGAGCCGCCCCTTCTCAGCAGCAGACAGGCTGGAATTCGCACTGCAATGGTGTGAATCCAGCCTTAGGGTCCTTTCACACCAGTGGACCACTCAGGTCCGCCTGTCAGTTTTTCAGGTGGACCCGAACGGATGCTCCATTGTCCTCTATGGAGCGACGGATGTTAGTGGTGACATGTCCACTGACATCCAATCCGCCAAATACAGACAGATGGAAACCCTATTTTCCATCCGCCTGGCGGATCGGATTGGATGAACGCGGACAGACGGTCCATGTCCATCCAATCCTCCATAGAGGAGAATGGAGCTGTGACAGGTCAGTCTCTGCACTGTGCAGAGACCGTCCTGTCATCCGCCGGCTCAGCGGGGATAAACAGATGGATCCCCACTGAGCAACGGAGCCCGTCAAAACAGGCTCCGCTCGTGTGAAAGGGGCCTTAGGGTCCTTTCACACGTTCATTTCATCCGTTCAGTCACTTCAAAGCGGATGAAGTATTCAGTTTTTCATCAGTGTTCATCAGTTTTTCATCCGCGGTCATCAGTTTTTCATCCCTGGTCATTAGGCCCCTTTCACACATTTTGATAGGCTCCGCTGCTCAGTGGGGATCCGTCCGTTTATCCCTGCTGAGCCGGCGGATGACTCCGTGCAGAGACTGACCTGTCACAGCTCCATTCTCCTCTATGGAGGATTGGATGGACATGGACCGTTTGCCCGTGTTCATCCGATCCGATCCGCCAGACGGATGGAAAATAGGGTTTCCATCCGTCTGCATTTGGCGGATCGGAGCAGATCGGGTGTCAGTGGGCATGTCACCACTGACATCCATCGCTCCATAGAGGACAATGGAGCGTCCGTTCGGTCCGCCTGAAAAACTGACAGGCAGACCCGAACGATCCGCCCGTGTGAAAGGAGCTTTAGGCTGGATTCACACCATTGCGGTGCAAATTGAAGCTCTGTTTTCACAGCTAATTGACAAAGTAGTTGTTTGGCATTTCAGGTCAGTTTTTGATCAGGATCAGGTCAGGTTTACATCAGTATCAGTTCAGGACTCTTTTTCAAGAATTGAGCTGGGGAGAATTCTATTTGGCAGGAGGTGAGCTTCCGAATTGTGGCAAAAACTGTGCGCCAGTAGGGTCGGATAAGTGAACACTCCCACCAAATATGTAGAAGTGTTCCTTTCTCCTTCTCACATCTCCAACATACATCCGATACTGAAGGTGTAAATTTGTGGAGTAGATCAGGGGTCCTGTACCACCTCGTTCTTAATTTGTATCCATTCTCCTGAATGCTAACATTAACCACTTGACCACTGGGCACTTAAACCGCCTTAACAACCAGACCAATTTTCAGCTTTCAGCGCTCTCACAATTTAAATGACAATTACTCAGTCATGCAACACTGCACCCATATGAAATTTGCGTCCTTTTTTTCACACAAATAGAGCTTTCTTTTGGTGGTATTTAATCATCGCTGGGTTTTTTATTTTTTGCGCTATAATTAAAAAAAGACCGAAAATTTTGTAAAAAAATGAATTTTTCTCCGTTTCTGTTATAAAATTTTGCAAATTAGTAATTTTTCTTCATAAATTTTGGCCAAAATTTATACTGCTACCTATCTTTGGTAAAAAAAAAAACAAATTAGTGTAGATTATTTGGTCTTTGTGAAAGTTATAGAGTCCACAAGCTATGGTGTCAATCACTGAAAATTGATCACACTTGATTTACTGACGGCCTATCTCATTTCCTGAGACCCTAACAAGCCAGGAACGTACAAATACCCCCCAAATGACCCCTTATTGGAAAGTAGACATTCCAAGGTATTTAGTAAGAGGCATGGTGAATTTTTTGAAGTTGTAATTTTTTCCCACAATTCTTTGCACACCGGTCCGACACATTTTCTGAGTGTGTACACCATAGCGGTATGAGTCCTCCTCATCATCTTACATAAAACCCCACATTAAACACCATACGTATACGACCCACACTCTTTATTGGACAATTGTATACTGTTAAAACCCCCTTTTTTTTTATTTATTTAATTAAAACGTTTCTTAACACCCTTTTTTAATGTTGAAGTTTTTTAAGTGGTACGGAGAATGATTTATGGAACCTTACAGATGAAAGGTTATTCCCCAGTAAACCCCCCATAAACATGCAAGGACCGAACAATCCCAGAGTCCT
>BLSH010016179.1:731044-742222 GCA_018402905.1 Glandirana rugosa | reverse complement strand
CCACAATATGTACATAAACTTCATGGGTGCCAATAATGGTGAGCAGGACTGTATGTTGTGTTTTATGCATGCTAATAATGATTTTAGAGTATTTTTAGTGAAAACAGTGATTTGATAAGCATTTGCACAACTATTGCAGGGCCTCCTAAAAAAATCAACTATTGTGGGGATTTACTAGAGGTCAATCTGTCCCCCAGTACAATCTCCCCAGGTCAGTCTGACTGACCTGGGGGATTTCACAGGACAGACTGATCTGGGGGAGATTATACTGGGGGGGGCAGGTTGATCTGGAGGGGAAGGATTATACTGGGGGGGGGATTGTACTGCAGGACAGAATGACCTGGAGGGGGAATTATATATGTGAATAGATTAACCTTGGGGCCCAACATATGATCTTGCACACAGGCCCATTGAATTCATAAATTCATAAAATTCCCATGGTAAAGAGTATGTAATGTACACTGTATGTACATAAACATGAATGATGACATCTATATGCTGTGGTGTTTGTGCTATACACCATATAATTGGGACCCCTACTTTCTTTTTATACTAGGCTGTATATTATATATTCCTAAACACTGCACTCTGTCAGTTGTGCTGTACATATTCCTCACTGCTGCATTCTCTGAAGACGTTGCGGAAGTGATGAAACGCGTCAGTGGAACGCAGGGTACGTCGGGCCACGCTCCGTTGGTACGCAAGCTGCTACTGCAGAGCCGCAGCTACCACGAGAGCCTTCACACTTTGTTGTGCTGTGACTATTTGGCCAATAAACCCATCATTTTAGAGATGTGCAATGAGCTTTTTCCTTTCTCTTCTCCATATTACACATGGATAAAGAATGGTGTAATCCCAAAGAAGCACAATAGCCGAGTGGACGCCATACCTACGGTCGGGTGAGAGACCGCAAGCGCAGATTGACTCCCAGGTCGTATGACTGTGGGGGTCAACAGGGTCTGGTAAGTGCGGAACTTCACCATTTGAAATTCTTCACAGGATTTTTTTGAACACTGTGTGAGCACGGGCACTTTGAAGACACGTACAAATAAGGACACTTATTTTTTAACTCAGCACTGGATCACTTTAAGCACTGCAAGTCACTTTTAAATATTGGACATTTTTTATGCACCTTATTATGTGAAATTGTTCACTCAGGATTTATGAGTGATATTAGCAGGACACTTATGGATGGTGGTTAATTATATGATTATTTCATATCATTGCACAAATTGCACTTTTTTGTAAATTATTGTTATATGTTTCTTCAGTTTTGCACATAATGTTTCACATGGTTTTTTATATAGAAATAATTCCAATTAAGGACTAATAGATTGGTAATAGAACTCCCATATCAGCAGGAGTTTTTCCCGTAGCAAGCGCTGTTTTTTGACTGTATACAATCTAATCTCTCATTAAGGTGAAATTTTGACAGCAGCTGCTAACCATACACCAAACTGTGGCGCGGGCACCCATTATATTTAAATGCATAAACTTGAATGCTGACATCTATATGCTGTGGTGTTTGTGCTATACACCATATAATTGTGACCCCTACTTTCTTTTTATACTAGGCTGTATATTATATATTCCTAAACACTGCACTCTGTCAGTTGTGCTGTACATATTTCTCACTGCTGTATTCTGTGATGTATTTTGCATGCTCTTGACTGCTGCACTCCCAGCATACAGTGGGGTCAGGATTATGGGACATATAGCACTGTGTACAGAGGTTATTTGGGATATGTAATTTACAGGTCAGCAGAGTGCTGGGGTAAAGAGTATGTCATGTGCAGTCGAGCATACAAAGTTCAGGGATCAGGAATATGTTATGTAAAACCCATTGTGCAACATTCAAGAGCATCGTCCAGGGGCCATTAATATATTCCCTACAACTGTAAGAGGTATGTAACATATAGCACAGCATACAGACTATAGTGGTTCTGAGTATGGAATGTACAAGGCATGTTACAAATCCTGACCATATATTACATACTCATCTGGTCACTGAAATCTGTATGCTTTGCTGTCTTCCCCAAGCAAAAGTCGCCCCCCCCCCCACCAAAATTGAATCCCCAAAGTAGCCATCTATTGCTCACCTCTACACACCTTTTTTCTTGCCTCTGCTGCTCTCCTCCTACCCAGTCCACAGCTCACCTCTGCAACCCTTGTCCATAGCTCACCTTGTACCCCCAATCCACAGCTCACCTTTTCTCCCACCATCCACTGCTCACCTCTTTTTTTCCCCTGTCCACAGCTAACCTCTTATCCTCTCATCAATAGCTCACCCTTATCTTCTCTTGTCCACAGTTCACCTCTGTACCCCTGCCCTCAGCTCAACTCTGCACCCGTGTCCACAGTTCATCTTAGCATTTCACTTCTCATACACAAATTACCTTTGTACCCCCTGTCAATATCTCACATCTGCACCCACTCTATTTACAGTTTATACCCCCAATCCACAACTCTCCTCTGACCCCCAGTCACAGCTTATCTCTGTCCTTCTTCCACATTACACTTTTGCACCCCCTCACAGGTCTCACCTCTGCACAATGCCCCAACCTTCCCACAGCTGCCTTGCTGCATCCCCATCACACACACATTTTCCCTCTACAGCTCTCTCACCTCTTCACAAATGTTACTGGCACCACTCTATTAGGTGTGTGCTGGCTTTTTTTTCAGCACAGTGCAGTCCCATTTGCTGCTTTGCCTGAGAAGCTCTGCTCATTGGAATTGTAACACAGAGCCAAGAAAGGAGTTTCAGAACACTTTATTTGGCTCTGTGCTACATGTCTCACAGGTGGCAGGTGGGGATAGAAGCCTCCCAAATAAATTGCAGATGGTTGTGGTATCGAGACCTGGGGCATGCAGAAACAAATATGAGACAAGTGCCTTGGGTGCCCGGGACTATCACACAGAAGCTGTTAAGTGAGTGGTGCATGAAACATCCTCTGCTTTCCGCGTATGGTAACAGGTTGGAGAGGATATGGCTGTTGGAGGTGGTGGAACAGTGTTCCGCCATGTTCCAGCTTTAAAAAGCCCTGGGCTGTTCTCTTTGCAAGGGAAGTTGCACTGTGCAAGGGCATTATCTCTACTGTTTAGTGAATGGGGTGAAAGTTTACTTTTCAAAGTATACCCAATCACATGCAAGAACAACTTAAAAAAAAAAAGTAATTTTCTTGCACATGATTGGATGATGGAAGTTAACAAAACATCACCTCATTCGCTAAGTTCTGGGGATAATTCCCTTTCCTTGCCAAGTGAACAGTCGATTTGTCAATATACTGCATCAAAATGTTGTTATCATTGACCTGTTAAGTATGCAACGGCATATGTTTGCTGCAAGTTCACCATTCTGAAAGTGCACATCACAGATTTTGTAGCGAATATGGAAACACACTTTCCACTGACCTTATGGGAGACTGGTGGAAGCTCCAGGTTTATGGACTATTTAATGTGGTGCAGTAGAATATGAATGCCATGATCCTTTACCTGGGATGCCATCATCCTGCATCCATGTCTGCAGACATAAAGGTATGTTCCTTATAAAGTGTTTTACTTTAATATTCCATACATTACATATTGATGGATTTATCATTTGTTTAAATAGGGCTCAGTAGACCCACAAGGAAATAGGTCCATAACAGATGTTATTGCTTACAGATGTAATTATGAGTATACAAAGTTTACAAAAGTTATAATAATTTGATTCATTTTTTTGGCAAAGTTTAACTCCTCTTGTTTGCAACCATTTTATCTGTGACACATGGAAAGTGATATGTTTTCAATTTATCAATTAGTGATAATTTTTTAAATTGTAGCAACAGCTATTGCACTATTGCACAAACCTTTGCAACACATAACAGCAAATTCTATTGTTCCCATTCAATTATAGTCCTCAGTGTTTCTCATTTGTGAAGTAGAAAAGTAAAAAGCTAATGTATTCTGTATAAATCATAATTATGTCTAGAAACAAGGAATATTTCCTCCCCCCATGCTCCCTTCATAGAATTTTCCATCAAGATTATTAGCACAGCTACAATTCCTTCCCCTCATACCAGGGTGCTAGGCGTAATCCTAAACTCTTACCTGCCCTTTAATCACTGGAACATCAATAAAAATCCGGCTGCCTTCACCACCTTAACATTTCCAAAATATACCCCATGTAAACCAATGGCACCACCAAGCTACTACTTTACTCTTATTATCTCTTGCCCTGACTACTGCAACCCTCTTCTCATTGGCCAACCTCTACACAGGCTACCCCTATTTCAGGCTCCCATGAATGCTGCTGCCAGATACATCCATCTTACTAACCTTTCATTGTCTGCTACCCCTCTCTGTCAATCCCTCCATTGGCTAGAGGTAGTCCAATGAACAAAAATCTACAATTCTACCCCCAACTAAATCACCTTCCTCATCTCAAAATATCAACCAAACCATCCTTTTCCCTGCTCTCAAGACCTCCTGTTCTTTAGGTCCCTTGTCAACTCATCCCATACTTGCCTCCAGGACTCCCTCAGAGCCTCTCCTATTCTCTGGAACACCCTACTCCAATCTGTCAGATTATCTCCCACTCAGGGCCGGCTCTACCAATAGGCGGAATAGGCGGCCGCCTAGGGCGCACTGCCGCCTAGGGGCGCCTGGCCACTGTTGATCTGTCCCTGGCTGCTCTGCATTGATTCATGTAAAAACTGACACTGTCTGACTGAGATAATGAAATTGTATTATCACATTCCATTTGCAAATGTATATAGAAATAGTTACTAATCTGCCAAATACCCCCCCCCTGCCCCCACCCCCCAGTGAGGCTGTATTTGATGGGCACAGGTGAGGCTTTATTGATTGGCGCTGGTGAAGCTGTATATGATGGGCACAGGTGAGACTGTATTGATTGGAGCTGGTGAAGCTGTATTTGATGGGCACAGGTGAGGCTGTATTGATTGGCGCTGGTGAAGCTGTATTTCATAGGCACTGGTGAGGCTGTATTGATTGGCGCTGGTGAAGCTGTATTTCATGGGCACAGGTGAGGCTGTATTGATTGGCACTGGTGAAGCTGTATTTCATGGGCGCTGGTGAGGCTGCATTTGATTGGCGCTGATCAGGCTGCAATTCATTGGCGCTGATCAGGCTGGGCAGGGAAAAGGGGGTGGAATCGGGGGTGGAGTCAGGGGAGGAGCCAAGGGGCAGCAAAATGAGGTTTCGCCTAGGGTGTCAAAAATCCTTGCACCAGCCCTGCTCCCACTCTGTCAGCCTTTAGGTGATCTCTGGAAACGTGTATCTTCAGGCAAGCTTATCTTAGCTAACAACTGAATCCCAAAGCAGCCTGTAAGTAAGTAAGTCTACCTGAGTCTTTGCAGCCACTTGCTGATACTCTTGGCTAGCTGGAAAATTACTCCCTCTGCTACTCTAAAGTAACATTTAAAAAATTAAAACCTACCCCTGACCACTTTTTATATGTGAGTATGTTTATTAAAAACCTGTTTCATCTAAAGCAGTCATTCTGTAAAGGCTCTTTGTCTCAGAATAAAGGCCAAATGGTCACAAATACACAAAAAAGCTCTTGCATATAGTTTGCTAAATGAGAGGCAGCCTAATTTGCAATAGATGTGTCTAATTTTATCAATAATGTGCTTGATAAATATGTGTTGAATGATGCTGGCAGGGAGTGTAAAAAATCTTTCCTGCAGTAGAGCCAAAGGAGGCCTGCCTAGTCTTCCATATTTTACTTCTTTATTTTTCTATCTAAGGTACCTACCAGAGTGGAAGTGGGGTGCCACAGTACAAATAAAATCCTGGTATGGGGAGAGAGAGATAGCAGAATGGGAGTATGGGTTACTTGTCACCTCATCCTATGCTCGCCTCCAGGACTATTACTACTGGCCTTTATTACTTCTTTAGTGGAGGCACAATGGATTTACTATTACAACACAGAAAACCTATATGTTTTCATGTATATGGGACATTATTTTCTGTGATTATTTATTCACCTGTGGGTTATTTATATCTGTTGGATTTTCTGTTTCACAATTTTAACTATTTGATTCACAATATGATATATTGTTTTTGTGATTACTATTTATTGCATGAAAATTTCAAGGGGTAGGTAATTTTTTTTAACACAGTGAGGCAGCGCAATACAGTTTGTTTTACTATTTAAGTTGCTACACTGGTATCTGGGTGTTGGTGAGTGCTGCTGTCTCTTTTTATGTAATTCAGTTTATTTGCACTGTAGCACACTCATTTGTTTTTACTATTATTGCGGTAAATAACAAAAATGGTGGGGCTTATTATTGTGTCCACTGACACCAATGTAGCACCCTGGTCCTAAACAGGGCTGCTAACAAATTTAGTTGTGCTAGGTGGTAACTGGCCTGGCTAATTGGTAGGGGATCCACTGACTTCACCCTAAGCCTTGGTCTGGTGTAGTTCATCTCTTCTGTCACAAGGTAGCATTGCTGCCTCTGACATTAGAATGATGGATTACAGATAGCACAGGTTATGAATAGATGGGTTATCTCAGCCAATCAGCAGGGGTTTCTTTCTGCCCCAGAGCATGCCGGGATAAACTATTTATTCAGGAGGAGTCAGGTGATGGGGGTTCTTTGCCACCCGGATGGCTGTCTGGGTGGACGTGTGTCGCATTGCTCAGGGTTGCTAGGCCAGAAGCCTGAGGCCAATATCGAGAGCACCTGGCTATCCAGGAATCCAAGCAGCAGCAGTGAGTTAGGCATTGAGTCGGAGGCCTAACCAAGTTGAGGAGGTTCTGCCTGAGGGAGGGCCGGATCGTGTGCCAGCAGTAAAAGAGAAGCAGTTGCCACAAAGGGACGACTACTCCTGTTACCAGAGGTGGGTGTAGAGAGGATGGAGGTCTGAAGAAGTACCATAACAGCCCTTTCGCTAGCCTAGGGACAGTGAAGAGGTGGAAAAGCTTCAGTAGTCTTATCCGGGAGCCCAGCAGAAGGCATGGGTGCACCTTGAAGATAAGTACAGCGGGTAGCTGTGAGTAAAGCCAGAGACCCAGCGGGACAGCGTGGGTGACGCTTGAAGATAAGTACAGCGGGTAGCTGTGTGTGAGTCAAGTCAGGGACCCAGCAGGACAGCGTGGGTGAAGCTTGAGAGATCTACAGTGGGATACTGTGAGATGTAAGCAGAGATCAACAGCGAGTTACTGTGAATTATGTGTGCAGCTCTACAGTGAAGTATTGAAGTGAAGTGTTGCTATAGGAGACAGCAGTTTCTATGAAAATACAGATTGCTGCATTCAGCTTAAAGGCCCTTTTCTGTATCGCTCTCAGTCTATTTGTATTTTTGTCTGCGGAGTCTGCTTGTTGTACATTGCATTCGCCTAAGGGTGTCCTGGCCCTAAACCCTCTCTCCCCCAGTTCCTATTAAGAGATAATTAATCTATTTTTGTTCATTTCAAAAGTGACTGGTGCCCAATTATTCTACCTTGCACTACACCCACCATGTCTAGTAACCTGCACCCTTAGGTGGAATGTCAGCTATCCCTGACTCTGGAGGTCACCATCAGGCCTCTGGAGGGCAGGGGCATCGCTACACCATTGATAGGGGTAATTATTACACTCACTGACACCAATGCTGGGGGTTATTATTGCATTCACTAACACCAATGTTGGAGGTTATTGTTCTTGCGATACGCTGCAAAAAGTTGAGCAGGACTGGCATTTTTGGGAGTCGAGGAGCAAAAAAGTGCTGCTATTGTGCTTCCTTCTGGAAATGTTGGAGGCACCTGAGGTCCTCTATAATTTTCAAATTGACTACCACTGTGAAACAAAGCTCTTCTAGGTAGTTTTGAGATATTATGTTTTCTAGAATTTTAAAGGCTGAAATGCATATATTTGTCTCAGAAACTAGATGAGAATAAGATTTAGGATGCAGATGTATTGGCAGGTGTCCAGTGAGGATTACCACAACCACCCCCAACTGTAAAGCATAAAGCACGCACATTAGGCATTCTGCCTTACTTCAACACTGCATTTTTAGAATGTTCTGTATATACTAAATTAACACTTTCCTGGCTGGGTTATGACTGTAATGTTATTTTTTTTATTTATTTTTTTTTTAAAAAGTGAAAAAATTATGCAAGCCTATTCACTCCTGGCTGGATCATGGCACATAGGCAAAACTACACATTTTTTTTAAATATTCTAAAAATGAAGCACGTGCATGCAGTGCTGTCTATTTAAGACATAAAATGGCAATTTTGTTTAACATTACTGATGGTTCTGTGCCAGTCTCTTATAACTTGATTTTCTGGTGGGGCCCTGCATAGTTCATCTCTTGATGAATGTGTTCTAGTACTATTGACAGTACCAAATTAACATGGGACTTCATGGTATGTTAATGATAATTTCATAATTTACTCCGCTAACGCAGTACATTTTCATAAACATTGCCGAGGAAATTTTTGCAAAACTAGCTACGATGTCGCCATCCTGCTAATTATGGAGTATTAATGAAATAAGTAATAGACATGAAAATAAAACATGACAAGTAAGGCTTAAATATTTCTCGGTTATACAACATTGAATTAAACTGTGAGATGAATTAGGGAAAATTAATTTTGCGCTTTATTAAATGTGTATATATTTTAGAGTTAAAAAAAAATCTGTTGACATCTGGTTGACTTAAATTATTTCTTGTTAGAATACCAGTGAAAGCCTTCTTTAGCACAAAGGGGTACATTTATAAAGCAGCAAAGGTGGCTTCCACCAACCATTCACAGGTGACTCAATCACTGTCATTTAACACACATGCACTAGGAAGATTTACCTACAGTACATGTCTGGTGAATGCCACATTCACTGATTTATATTGAAGTATGCCCCAAAGTATTTACATAGGAAATTTAAATGGATTTTTGAAAAATATATCTAGATTTCCTTATGTGTCCTTTCTGGTTATGTAAATGCTAGGCAAAGGTTAACAACACAAATACAGATCTGTAAATACAGCACGATGTCCAATGTAAAGACAGATGGTTTGCAGGTTTACATGTGTTTAAGCACATTAGTCTGGATGACAACATTGGTATCTGTCAATAGCAGTACCAGGTAAAACAGACAAAGGCAGTTTTAGTTCTATGCATTTTAGATTTGTGGGCTAAAACCTATTTTTTTTTCTAATCAGGCAAGGGAGGAATTCTTGGTCCACTTAAAGCCCAAACCAAAATTGTAATATATTGCAGATTATTGGTGTTTGGTGTGGTGGCTGCATTTGATTATTTTTTCTGGTATTCCTGCAAATAACACACTATTTCTGAGTAATGTAAGGTGGAATTACAGTGACCACCACTGTCTGCTTTTCTTTTCTGGCTATTAATATTATTTGTCATGTAAGGCTTCCTAGTCTTCTGATCCAACCATCCCTGAAGGACAACAAGGTTAAGAACCTCCAACAGACTACACTGCAGTCAGAGGGAACAGACATTTTTTAATCAAGTAACAAAATACAAATATAAAATGTTTCCGTATTTACTATTAACAGCCAGAGGATGGAAATTTAGACTCCATTTCAAATGTTACTATGTAAACCTAATTGCATATAAGCACATTGTTCAAAAACTGAATAATTAAACTCAAAATATACATAAAGTTGACTCATCCTACCTCTATCTCTGCCATGCAAGGCTTCCCATAATGTTTCAAACAGAAATTCACAGGCAAAAGGGAAAGATATTGTTGTGCTCTGTTTCTAGAAAACCCAGAATGCTCTGCTAAATGTCATAGGTATACTCTGTGGCTTAGTGGTTAGCACTTCTGCCTTACAGCATTGCGGCCCTCAGTGTGAACCCTGGCTAAGACACTATCTGCATGTTCTCCCTGTGCTTATGTGGGGTACTCTGCATTTCTGTTAAAGTGGTTCTAAAGCCTAAACTTTTTTTTAATCTTAATGCATTCCTTGCATTAAGGTAAAAAAAGGTTTAGGTAACAATTATGGCCCTTCACCCCACCTTATACTTACCTGAGGCCTTATTTAATCCAGCACTGTGCACGTATGCAGCTCTTCTCTCCCCTCACTTCCATGCCTCAATGGGGCACTGGGAGCCATTGGCTCCCAATGCTGTCAATCAAAGACAGTGACGAGGGTGCAGGGGGGCGGGGCCGAGTCCCACTGTCTGTGTCAATGGAACGCAGCAATGGGACTCAGGAGGAAGCATGCACAAGTGCCCCCATAGGCGGTGACTTCCCATGGGGGCACTGGACAGAGAGGAGGAGCCAGGAGCGCCGGGGGACGAACCTGAGAACAGGAAGTTTGGGGCCGCTCTGTGTAATTCCCTTAGTAAGTCAATGTAGAGATATTTGCTATTTAAAAAAAAAAAATCAGTTACAATCACTTTAAGCTGGGTACACACTATCATTTTTTTCCGTTCAACCCGGCATGCTCGTTCAATAGAAGCTGGTCATGAGACTGGCTTCTGTCAGGACAGGGAACTGTATACACAGGCCGAAAGTCGGCCCGTTCCGGCCAAACCTACTATTTTCGGCTGATTTGCAGGCCTGTGTGTACCCAGCCTTACACTCCAAAGACATACTGGTAGATTGTTTGGCTCCTGTCTAAACTGGTTCCAATAAGTGTTTGTGTATGTGAAATAGGGACCTTCGACTGTAAGCTTCAGGGCAGGAACTGATGTTAATGTACAATATGCAAAGTGCTTGTCTGGGTTATGTAAATGCTGGTAATAAATAAATACTAAAACATTACATAAAACATCAACAATTAAAAACTAACCTACAATCATTACAGTTTTCTGGTTTAAGACCCACCTCTACTTGTGACTGGTCAATGGAGGAGCAGCAGTATACCGATGAGGTCAACCCAGTGCTCTCCGCTCAAGTCTTCTATCTCCCCCGCCGCGGGTACACGGGTATTACCTGCCCGACGGGGACTAGCCGTGGGTTTAGACTGTAGTCGGGCGACAAGAGGGACATGTAGTCTAACGTTTTCCCTCCCGGTCGTTGGATGACGAAATGAACTCGCCTCTCGTGACCCAACTGGAGTAGCCATATGACGACGAGGAGGTAACTGGTCAGTGTTCATCTCCACCCAGAATTTGGTCTTTTGACATTACTAACATCCAATCAAAAATTAACAACTACAAAATACATTACAAAATCATAAATAAATAATGGTCGTAAATGTATTGGGTCTGTT
>BLSH010016179.1:679904-716361 GCA_018402905.1 Glandirana rugosa | reverse complement strand
AGGGCACTTGCCCTAGTTTGAAGATGATTTTAGAACAGTTATATGGCTTCTACCGTTAATTAATACTTTTCAGACACAGTTTGAAGATGAACCACATTCATCTCCATTTTTGCATTTTTTATGTTTTTATTTTTTTAAAAATATTTAAAGTTATTTCCCTGTCCCCATTTTTTTGTAGGGCGCTTGCCCTACCCTTACCCCCATTTTACTTCCTTTTGCAGCCCTCTGGGGCTTTCCAGGACTTTCCTACAGCCATTTTTGTGCCTAAAAGTTCGGGTCCCCATTGATTTCAATGGGGTTCGTTGTCCGTGCGATCGTTCGGGTTCCGTCCGGACCCGGACCCGGACTTTGTCCCGAAGTTCGGACGGACCAGCAGAACCCGAACTTCCAGGTGTTCGCTCAACTCTAGTTCTGACAGTAAGCTTGACCCACTACTGGAGTAAAGCAAGCTTAAAGTGTTTGAGATGCCATCGAGCCCAGGCCACTGTGGGGACTGCTGCATTCATCAATACCCTCATACAATGCCTTGCTGATATCAAATGGCTTGTCTTCAGATCATGGACCACCAAGATCAAGAGGGGTATCTTCTTCTGTGGAAGGAATACTTTCCCCATTGTTGTTTGAGACACCCAGAAACTACCTCTGTGAGGGAACTAGCTGGCTCTTGCTAAAAATGAGCAACCAACCAAAGCTCTATAGCATCTCCAGGGCCCTTGCCCAATGATTCTGAAACCCCCTAACTTATTTCCACTGCTTTCCATCCAAAATGCATCTCATCAGCCTTAGAAAGGAGACATTAAAAAGCAGACATAGATCATCCTCCTTCATATATTCTTCTTTGGAAGAGTCTGAAGGTTGGTCAGCGTGAGAAAGCTATTGAGGCCAGTTACTGGCTTCGGAAGGAAAACTGGACCTTGCCAGAATAGATGACCCTTGCACAAGGCGAGTACAACAGCTCTCTTTAGAGTGTCATGATCTCATGCCAAATGAATAGTGACAATTGTGTCTATCATCATCTTAATCTCCGACTGTCTGAGCAAAGCAGGATTCATAAAGTCATGTTCATGCACATCTTGGCAGAGCCTGAAGAGGGCTGCCTTTCCTGGGAAGCAGATGGGTATGGTCCCCTACCTTATTTAGTAGCGCTGGTCTTTATTCAGGGTTAGCATTTGCTTTCCTGCAGAAAGAGAAGGCAAGCAAAAACATTGAGCTTGTTCAATGACTATTAAACAGCAGTGCAGTGCTTCCTCCATACGGAAGCTCTGTAAACTAGTAATAAGGAAAATGTCCACTCCATGATACATGATGATATTGCACTGCTTCTACATTGAGAGTGATTTATACTCATATGCCACCCCAGAGACCAGCAGAGGGGCTCCCTGATAGATGATGCCTTTAGCATGTGAACACATGAACACAAAGACCACATCCCAGTGGAACAGAATGGACAGCCCAAAGTTTATTCAGGCTAGGTAGGAGACATGTGCGAATTTCCTGGACCCAGTCCCTTCCCTGGGTGAGTGTAAACAACTCCTTTAGAGTGTATTTACGTGTTTACTGAATGTGACAACCTGTTAGGTGTCGCCATCTTGTCTTTGACTGCTTCAACCAACAGGATTCACACAGCTCTATTCCATCTGCATCTTATCTTGGAAGAGTCTAGAAAGAGTTGATTTGCCCAGTGTGAGTGGAAACCACTTCTTTAGAGTGTATTGCTCACAAGTTTAATGAATGTGACAACCTATTCGGTGCTAATATCTTTGTCCTTAACTGCTTGAAGCAACAGGATTCAAAGTCACATTCATTCGTATATATTCTCTTTGATGAGACTGAAGCTGATTGTTTGCCTGGGAAGCCCCCGAGACTGCATATTGCCAGAATAGGCAACCCCTCATTAGGCCAGTGGACACATTCTTTAGATTTTATTGACCAAAGGCTTAATGAACATCACAACCTGTTAGCTGCTGTCATTTTTATCACTGGTTGCATGAACAAAGTAGTATTTTTGCAGTCATGTTCATCCTTAAACGCTATTAGTAAGCACCTGAATAGGATTGGTTTGCCTGGAAAGGCTTGGAGACTGTTCAATGTCGGAACAGGTAACCCCTTCACAGAGCAATTGGAAACACGCCTCTAGAGTGTATAGACCATGTGCTTAAACAAATGTCACTGCATGTTAAGTGTTGCCATCCTTATCCTTGTCTGCTTGAACCAACAGGCTTCATACATCACATTCATGTGTATCCTCCCTTGGAAGAGTCTGGAGAGAGTTGATTTTCCCACAGTGTGAGTGAAAACAACCCCTTTAGGCTCAGTTTCCACTATTGTGACTTGTCATGCAACTTTTGACTCAAAGTCGCATGACAAGTCACAATCCATTGATCTCAATGGCACCCGTTCCCATCTATGCAACTTTGAAAATCTGCGACTTTGAAAAGGTGCCTGCACCACTTTGATGCAACTTTGGAATCACACCAGTGGAAACGTAGCCCAAGATATATAGGTGTCATCAATACAATGCTTTGCCTGCCAAGGCATGAGTGGCACAGGACCAGCTTAAGGCCGTGCTTGACGCCTGCCAATTGGAGGGACTAAATGGTAAAAGCCCATAGTTAATCTCTCAACACCTGAAAGAAAACTTATTTGAACAGTGCCCCTTACCTCCTTAGCAATGACTGGCTACCAGAAAGAGTTAATGCTCATGGCTTAGCAAGATAAGCAAATGGCTTTGCACCAAGCTGACAGAAAGACAAGGTAACCATACATAGTCTTACTGCACAAGGACCTCTTGACCTCACTTATGTCTGATAAATAGGATAATAAGCAAGAGTCATTTGGCAATTTAATATATCAAAAGATACTTATCGTCTTCAAATGATAGCCCTGCAGATTAAAAAAGCAGTTCAAAACAAATTTTATACAATATGAATTAGCTTGTTTGGCAATAATCCTCTAAGGGGTTAACCGCTGCTAAAGGGAGGTTAATGCAATAGGAATTCGCTTGTTTGGCAATAACCCTCTAAGGGGTTAACCAGAGCTAAAGGGTGGCTGACCGCAGATTTCCAGACCTGACATTAGTACCAGGCGCTTATTGAAACAAACTTAACTATGCCAGAAGCAGGACAAGCATAAAAAAGCTTGTTCAAGATAGAAAGCAGGATCACAATAATATTCAGCAAAGTACATAGCTTACCTACAGCTACTACAGATTTTTTTTTTTTTCAAAAGTAGAGTGAGGCTGGCCATACACTACACAACTTTCCAACCTCTTCCAGATCCACCTTCCACCATGCTGTGCAAGGGTGTGCCTGATTGCACAAAAATTACATGGGTTATGTTTGATCTCACACTACATGGTTTTGGTAACCTAAAGGAAAGCCGAACAAGAACTGCACAGTGCAAGGCCAGTCTCCCACCCCAATAGCCAACATGCAGCCAGCCAGATGCCCACATTCCACCGCAAGCTGCCGTGGAACTCAGACATCCCAGCTGCCATGTTGGGATCGGTACAATCTAGAGAAACATCACTGAACAAAGGAAGATGCATTACAGACAAAAAAGGTAAAATCAGGCAAAATGACCACGCCATGCACTGCTAATAACGGATCTAACACACCATTTAGGCTGCATGGACTTACCCGGGCGCTCCGACAGGAGAGGGTTTATCTCTGTCCAGGAGCCCTCCACCTGGCGAGGCTAAACCAGGTGAGAGAGGTAGGAATCTTCAATACTTATCACTTCATAGTAGGATCCTAGTGGTGTTGTCTTTGGAGTGAGCACAAAAAAGGAACGTAGGGATATAGGTAGGCCCTCCTTTTATTAATTTAGTGGGTTGTCCTATAGGGGTCAGAGGGGAGGACCTGACCCATACGTAGGCTGACATGATGAGCTCCAGGAAAGCAGTATTAAACCCCAAAGCAAACATGCTGGAATGCATTTTTTGTGTATTTTAGTAAAACTACAGATATATACTTCAGCCACTAGACAGCAGTGTTTATAAGTTTGTAGCTGCATCTATGGTTAAACGACATGTCTTTTCTCTGATAATAAAGTTATTGTTTTCCTGTCTGCAGTTAAGCAGCAGATAAACACATGTGGACAGTGCACTATCTGTTCTGTAGGGCTCTATACAGAATTTCTGGAAAAAAAACCCATTTATTATATTACAACTTACCAATCATTAGATGTGATGGCTGTATTTGTATCCTTTTAGGCTTTCTTTCTTCTATTTTCATCTGGTGAGCCAGCCAGCAATTACAGAGATGCGACAGACCATTTAATACTGACAGAGGTGTTTCAAGTTATATTTATTTATTTATGTAACTCATTTACCACCAAAGGTAAAAAAAAAAACTGTTTGCTGTAACTGATTACAAAGAATTAGCTGGGATTCAGCTTCAATTTGTTTGTATTTAAATGTGCTAGTATATCTTAAAGAGGATGTAAACCCTGATGGGTTTTACTTCCTCTAAATTCCCGTGCAAAGTAAAAGCATAATGGGCAACTATGCTTCGCATATTATCCCATTATGTGGCACTTACCTGCAAACAAAGCCTGCGATGTCCCCTGTACAGGCAGCGTTCATCTTCAGCCCCTCTTCCTTCCGGGGCTGCGACTCCGGCTCTGTGACTGGTTGGAGTTGCGTGAAGTCACTCCCTCACCTGCGTGCAGGAGCCGCCAGTCACAGCACGAACAAAGTGAAGAAACTGCGCAGCGGGCCGTTTCTTCACTGTGCATGTGCCGCTGACGTTGGCATCTGCTTGCACAGTGAATATCTCCTAAACTGTGCAAGTTTAGGAGATATTCTTGGTACCTACAGGTAAGCCTTATTATAGGCTTACCTGTAGGGTTAAAGTCGCATAAGGAGCCTTGTACTCACGGTTCGATTGTCGTACAGCCGCGCTTCAGATTTTTTGTCAAAAGCGGCTGCCGGTGATTTTGTATAGCGTACTGACGAAACGAAAATTGACTTTCGACAAAGACGAACGTAGTGAAGTAGAACGAGCGTATAAAGAGGAAGTTCATTTTTGGTGTGTCCCACCAAAAATGAACTTCCTCTTTATACGCTCGTACTAGGGCGAACTGAAACCCGGACACATTATTCAGACCGGGCTGTGGCTCCCCAAATAACAAAGATAGTCACACACAAATATGTTGCCATCCACGAGCTGTGGGCAGCTGTCTGGGGGCAGGTTCGGCATCACTGGAGGGGGCAGGGTGATGATGTCAGCAAGAGCAATTTGGCCACACCCACTGTTCGCTGTGGGACTCTATGCCCACCACATTACTACTCTCCTTGGGGCACCCAAAGATGTCCCAGGCCACTACTAAAGTGTTTGGGTATTGGCTTGAAGAAAACGTGGCAACCCTACAAGAGACATATGCCCGCCATGGGCTCCTTTCTCTCACTGTAACAGTCAAACCTACACATCAGATCAATGTTTAGGATACTCATCACAAAGGATGTGATACACAATGCAATTTTGTTTAGGAGGGCCTAGGGTGTGTTCTGTCCTCGCTGCATGTTTCCCAGTGTGTAACTTGACATGCAGTTAAACCAACTACTCTGCAATAAGCCAGATTGAATGTCATCTTGAAGCTTTATTAGTAAAACAGGGTGGGTGAAACGGTTGGGAAAAACAGATGTGAAATACATTTTATGAAACATACAAAACACAAACTAAATAACTAGGCTGTAGATGGCAAGAAGTCCATGCTCATTAGTGATGCTGCCTGTAGGGGATGTAAGTTTAGTCCACAATATGTGCTGCAGGTATGATGGCTGGTTTTCTCTCCCTCAGTCCTTAAGGCTAGGTTCACACCTATGCAGATGTGTTTTCCGCATTTTTTTCAGTTTTTTACTTCGATTTTACAGCAATTTACTGCGTTTCTCCTGCGATTTGCGTTTTGTGTTTTTTAACCACTTTCTTACTGGGCACTTAAACCCCCATCCTACCCAGGCCAATTTTCCGTTTTCAGCCATGTCACTCTTTGAATGATAATTGCGCGGTCATGCGATGTTGTACCTAAACAAAATTAAGGTCGCTTTTTTCCTACAAATAGAGCTTTCTTTTGGAGGTATTTGGTCACCTCTGCGGTTTTTATTTTTTGCGCTATAAACAAAAAATGAGCGACAATTTTGAAAAAAGATATTTTTTTTTTCACTTTTTGCTATAATATATATATATATATATATATATATGTAAAAAAATATTCATCAATTTTGGCTGATATATATTCTTCTACATATTTTTGGTAAAAATTTTTTTTAAAAATCACAATAGGCATATATTGATTAGGTTGCGCAAAAGTTATAGCGTCTACAAATTATGGGACAAAATTTATGGCGCTTTTATTATTATTATTATTTTTTTTTACTAGTAATGGCAGCGATCTGCAATTTTAACTGTGATATTGGGGAGGACATGTCGGACATTTTTGACACTTTTTTTGGGACGAATGACATTTATACAGCGATCAGAAATGTAAATATCCACTGATTACTGTGTAAATGTCACTGGCAGGGAAGGGGTTAACACTAAGGGGGCGATCAAGGGGTTAACTGTGTTCTCTCACAGTGTTCTAACTGTGTGGGGGCTGGGCTGACAGGGACATAACAGATCTAACTGATTCCGATCACAGGGATCAGTAGATCTGTCATGTCCCCCTCACAGAATGGGAAACCGCCGTGTCTATAAAGGCGGTTCCCCATTCTGGCTCTCTGTTAGACGATCGCGGGTCTCGGGTGGACATCGAGTCCATCCGACCCACGGGCACGCTCATGCAGCTTGCGGCGGGCATGAGAGCACGCCGCCAGCAGCTTCGAGGGCACACGGGGAGCGTGCAAAGGGGCGGACGTCAATTGACGGCGCACCGGCAAAGTAGATCCCCTCCCCCCAAAAAATTAACCTCTTCAGATCCGCTATAGCCAATTCATGGCTACAGCGCTGATCGGAAGAGGTTAATTTTTAGGGGGGGAGGGGAATTTAAAAAAACTATTTAAAACCGCAAGACGCAAAAAAAAATTGCGTTTCTGGTGCAGCTCCATTGAAGTCTATGGCATGCAAAACGCAAACTGCAGTGAGAAAAAAGTCCCCGACCCTTTCCAAAAAACGCAACTCTGAAAAATGCACAGATGTGAACTACAGGGTGGGCCATTTATATGGACACACCTTAATAAAATGGGAATGGTTGGTGATATTAACTTCTTGTTTGTGGCACATTAGTATATGTGAGGGGGGAAACTTTTCAAGATGGGTGGTGACCATGGCGGCCATTTTGAAGTCAGCCATTTTGAATCCAACTTTTGTTTTTTCAATAGGAAGAGGGTCATGTGACACATCAAACTTATTGGGAATTTCACAAGAAAAACAATGGTGTGCTTGGTTTTAACGTAACTTTATTTTTTCATGAGTTATTTACAAGTTTCTGACCACTTATAAAATGTGTTCAATGTGCTGCCCATTGTGTTGGATTGTCAATGCAACCCTCTTCTCCCACTCTTCACACACTGATAGCAACACCGCAGGAGAAATGCTAGCACAGGCTTCCAGTATCCGTAGTTTCAGGTGCTGCACATCTAGTATCTTCACAGCATAGACAATTGCCTTCAGATGATTCCAAAGATAAAAGTCTAAGGGGGTCAGATTGGGAGACCTTGGGGGCCATTCAACTGGCCCACGATGACCAATCCACTTTCCAGGAAATTGTTCATCTAGGAATGCTCGGACCTGACACCCATAATGTGGTGGTGCACCATCTTGCTGGAAAAACTCAGGGAACATGTCAACTTCAGTGCATAAAGAGGGAAACACATCATCATGTAGCAATTTCGCATATCCAGTGGCCTTGAGGTTTCCATTGATGAAGAATGGCCCCACTATCTTTGTACCCCATATACCACACCATACCATCAATTTTTTTGGTTCCAACAGTCTTGGAGGGATCTATCCAATGTGGGTTAGTGTCAGACCAATAGCGGTGGTTTTGTTTGTTAACTTCACCATTCACATAAAAGTTTGCCTCATCACTGAACAAAATCTTCTGCGTAAACTGAGGGTCCTGTTCCAATTTTTGTTTTGCCCATTCTGCAAATTCAGTGCGCCGATCTGGGTCATCCTCATTGAGATGCTGCAGTAGCTGGAGTTTGTAAGGGTGCCATTTGTGAGTAGCTAATATCCGCCAAAGGGATGTCGAACTAATGCCACTCTCCAGTGACATGCGGCGAGTACTACGCTGTGGGCTCTTGCTGAATGAAGCTAGGACAGCCACTGATGTTTCTTCATTAGTGACAGGTTTCATGTGTCCACATTTTGGCAAATCCAACACTGAACCAGTTTCACGAAACGTAGCAAGCAGTTTGCTAACTGTAGCATGGGAGATGGGTGGTCTCGTAGGATGTCTTGCATTGAAATCTGCTGCAATGACCCTGTTACTGCTTTCACCAGACATCAACACAATTTCTATCCGCTCCGCACTTGTTAACCTCGGCGACATGTCAATGGCTGTAAACTAAGAGAAACTTGTAAATAACTCATGAAAGAATAAAATTACGTTAAAACCAAGCACACCATTGTTTTTCTTGTTAAAGTTGGATTCAAAATGGCCGACTTCAAAATGGCCGCCATGGTCACCACCCATCTTGAAAAGTTTCCCCTCTCACATATACTAATGTGCCACAAAAGGAAGTTAATATCACCAAACATTCCCATTTTATTAAGGTGTATCCATATAAATGGCCCACCCTGTACATCCATAGGAAACCATGTTAAATGGACTGTAGTGCGTTTCTGCAAACTGCAAAAAATGCATAGGTGTGAACCTAGAATGAGATAGTCTGAGCTCCCAGGATGCACCTGTTTCCCTTTCTTAGAATGAGGGATGATGGGAGGTTGGTTCAACCATTTCAGCCCCAGAAGGATTTACCCACTTCCTGACCAGGCCATTTTTTTTGCGATACGGCACTGTGCCGCTTTAACTGACAATTGTGCTATTTGGTGGTATTTGATCACCTCTGTGGTTTTTATTTTTTGGGACCATTGACATTCATACAGCAATCAGAGCTATGAAAATACACTGATTACTGTATAAATGTCACTGGCAGGGAAGGGGTTAACACTAGGGGGCAATCAAAGGGTTAAATGTGTTCCCTGGGAGGTGTTTCTAACTGTGGGGGAGTGTACTGACTGGGAGTAGAGAGAGAATGCTGTTCCTGAGTACTAGGAACAGCAGATCACTCTACTTTCCTGACAGAACGGGGATCTGTTTGTTTACATTGACAGATCCCCCATTCTGTCTCTCTTTCACGCGATTACGGGTGGCCAACGGACATCGTGGTCGCCAGCCACGTGCATCGGCTCCCCCGCCGCGCAGCGGGCCCGCGCGCACTTGCTATATCCGTTTAAAGGGCCAAAGTACATGTATGGCGATTCGCCCAGGGCTGCCACAGTGCAGCAGTACATGTACATGAGCTGGTTGGCAAGTGATTAAAGCTGAACAGTTTATAGTTTATGTAAAACAGTAAATTCTGGGCTCCATCTAGTGACCAAATGTAATATTGCAGGGAGATATCATGAGTTTCCGGCTGGAGGCAGAACACTCCTCGTCTGTTATCAACAGATACCACTTTTTGAGCCCTCAAAAGAAAACAACAAGACCAGATCAGAGACTGGTCTGAGGAACAACTTTGCTTGCTTCTTCCTGTGAACATTAACTTCGACCTTTCTGACTCCTTTGGAAGAGTTTTGGTGATCAAGAAATGGGTCAGGTTTTGCAGAGCACTGTCAGTGGGAATTGATTTCTTGATTAGGGTACAGTAAATCTCCCTAGCATATGTTTCATATTGAACAGTGTGAATTATGAAATCTTGAGACTGCTGGAGTCCTACTGCTGAACTAATCCTTTGACAGTGGTGCCAGCCTTTACAGTCAAAGTCATTTGCATGGGTGGCACATTTAAAGAAATTAGCTATATGGATGAAGCAAATAATAGCTTCAAGTGACTTTCAGGTTGAGAATCTTGTAAATCCATGGCATTTAAGCTGACTGTCTGAAGTGTGGAGATCCCAGGGCAGATTTCAACATCTGAGTCTGGATCTAGCAGCTCAATTGTGCCACTATCAGGATCACCCTGTTCTGTGCTGTACAAGAATGCAGGTCCAGTAAGCAATGTTGTGTCCTTAAGGCAGTGGTTCTCAACTCCGGTCCTCAGGACCCCCCAACAGGCCAGGTTTGCAGGATAACTTAAATACATCACAGGTGATATAATTTGCTGCTCAGTGATTGCAGTGTTCTAGTCTGCATCTCCCCAAGGTAATACTTAAAATCTGGCCTGTTGGTGGGTCCTGAGGACAGGAGTTGAGAACCACTGCCTTAAGGCAACATGCAGCGACAGCTCTTGGATGGTTAGCCCTAGTTTAGAGTAGCATTTCTTAAACTTTGAGTCAGTAACCATACTGGGTCGCGAGTGTGTTTGTGATGGGTCATTGCTTAAGACTGTATATCTACCTGGATTCCAGCTTTAAATAGTTGTGTATAAGTATGAGCTTTGCAATGGTATAATGCTCAGAAATCTATTATTGTAGCCACTATTATACACATGTAGCACCCTTTTAGTTAGGTTGGTAAGTAATAGGATTTTTTTTTGGCTGGGTGGTAGTTTGCCTAGTTTTGATTTGTATAGTTGTGCATATGGCTTCTCTCTAAGCTTGGTGGGGTTATGATCTCTCACTGTTGCCAGAAGGTGCCCCTGGTGCCTTTGGCTATAGTAGGAGGTTGCCCTGCCAGGATGAATTATGAATATTCATGTTTCTCTCAGCCATCCCCCCACTGAGGAATGACGGGAGGGTATAAATATTAAGGGAGACCATGTGCTAGATCTCTTGCCTAAGGCCAAGGCCTAAGGAGTTGCTGCTGGACTGTTTATGCTGCTAGGCCCAAAAGCCTGTGAGGGGCCTAGCATGTGCTGGGTATCCAGACCTACATATTTTACCAGCTGGGAAAGCTGCCAGCTGTGATGACCATGCTGCAGATTCAATTAATGTTCACCAGAGTCCAGGCTGTGGTAGAGCCTAGGAGCCCTACCTATGACTACAGAAATACCTCTTAGACTTCACCTTTGAGGATACAGTCTACTACAATCTTACTAGAAGGCAGTGGCAGCCCGTGCATGCGTCCGCCCCCTAATCTACATGCAGGGCACCGGACGCATGGATTCCTATGGGGTTTTTTTTTGTTGAAGCACATAATTAGTCCGAGACTCTAGTCGGCTTCAAAAAAGGGTGGGCTAGGGGGAGCAGAGAACTGCGCCTCGAGCCCACTCACTATGACAATAGCAAATTAATATTCTCTATTGTCTTCCTCATTCTCCTCCCCGGTCAATCAGCAAGCCCCCGATTGGCCAGGGAGTCTTAGGACTCCCTGGGCAATCATGCCTCAGGACACACTTCCTGTTCCTGTTCGGCCTGGAGGAGAATGTCTCTCATTATGTGCTGCAGTATCACCAGGAGAATCAGTCAGAGTGGCCCAGGCTCTTCCTTCCTCCTGCCTCCATAAGGTAAGGCAGGCATCTGATTGGCACATTCACAGTAATTGCCGCCATCCATCTCCCGCGGAGGGTGATGCTGATCGCCTCCGTCCGTCTCCCAGTTTGCCACCCAATATATTGAGCACCAGCCGCCACTGCTAGAAGGCATTTCAAAGCTACAGTAAGTCTGGATGGCGGCTCAGTATGGTTCATGAAAACACAATACAGTATGTTTCGAGAATATTAATATCATTGATATCATTTCATCTAGTGATATCAACAACATAATTTGTTTCACCACTGTAGCATAGCCTTGACTTTGCAGTGAGTGAGACGCATATGTCTGACCTAAACAGCCTCTGAAAGCACTTTTATAAAGATATATAAATCTTCAGGATTAGCAACACATGTCATTGATAGTCATTTTTGGAAACTGTCACATTGCATCTGACAGTGTGACTGAGAAAAGATCACAGCATTAGGCAGCTCATTATATTACATCTTCTTCAAATTGACTCAAGATTTAACTAATGTTGTTTTCAAATGCTACCTACATCTCACTGTCAATCACTATAGACTAGCTACAATTTCTATTCACCTCACAATAATGAGATCATTTTAGATGCACGGCTAACCTTTTCTTGGGATGACAGATCACAATGTAATGATAAATATAATCTCCCATTGCTTATCAGGGGAAATCTAAGTTTGCATTATGAATTTAGATACAAGCAAGCTGTGGAAAGCTCACATTTACACAATTTGATTGCAACTGATGTAATTATAAATGGAAAGCTATGTTGTTTGCAGTAAGGTCATGTCATATAACGTTGAACAGATAACCAACCAGCTGAGATCACTTATGTTTTCTGCAGCTAATATGCAATGAGTGCTTCAGTATATAGCACAATACTATGACACTATTA
The DNA here is from genome assembly GCA_018402905.1 of Glandirana rugosa. Taxonomy (NCBI): domain Eukaryota; kingdom Metazoa; phylum Chordata; class Amphibia; order Anura; family Ranidae; genus Glandirana; species Glandirana rugosa. The sequence continues at coordinate 703,912 of BLSH010016179.1, read as the reverse complement.
GACCCCTTTTACACTGAAATGCCACTAAAGCGCTGGTTGTTTTTGCGGTGCTTTAGCGGAGTTTTAGTGGCGCTTTTGCAGAGCTTTTCGTATGCTTTTGCAGCCAGTTTTTTTATGGTCACATTTTGCAGCACTTTCGAAACGCTTTTAAGGCTCTTCGGAAGCACTGCCCATTCATTTCAATGGGCAGGGGTGTTTTTGGAGCACTTTTTACAGCGCTTCAAACCCGCCCCAAAGATGCTGCTTGAAGGACTTTTTCTAACGTCCCGCAAGCGCACCACCCGGGTGTGAAAGCACTCATTGCAATGAATGGGAGGCAGTTTTTTAGGGGCTTTACAGACACCATTTCTAGCGCTAAAATGCCTGAAAACTGCCTTCAGTGTGAAAGGGATCTTAGGCAAATGAATACATCCCAAAACAAGGGAAAACACAGAAAATACGAAAACCTCCTCTTTCAGAAAGTGTATAACATATAATTGAAAAATGTAATTCACAGAAGGTCACGTGATTAATAAGGATAGGCGAACGGTTCGACCCGAGCATTAGTTCAGGCCAAACTTCTGTTGTTCGCCTGTTTGGCGGACAGCCAAACAAACGGGCTGTTCGGCAGTTTGTTGCCCCCCCCCCCCTAAATCTAAACCAGACCCGAAGGGGGGGGGGACCCTACGCAAATTTTTCTGTGATTTTTTTTTTTTATATTGCCGGGACTGGGAAGGGCAACAAAGTTAATTGAAGGGCAACAAAGCTAATTCGAAGGGCAACAAAGCTAATTAAGGGACTAAAGGACCTTAGTTATGAGGAAAGATTATGAGAACTGAACGTATTCTCTCTGGAGAAGAGACGCTAGAGGGGATATGATTTCAATGTACAAATACTGTACTGGTGACCCCACAATAGGGACAAAACTATTCCACGCAAGGGTGCACACAAAGACACGCGGCCATTCATTGAAAATGGAGGAAAGGCCTTAAACTGCGTAGAGGGTTCTTTACGGTAAGGCCCCATTCACACAGGGGCGACTGTCGCTCCGACTTGAGTAATCTCAAGTCGCCCCAGGTCGCTTGACATCTGAAATCCCATTGAAATGAATGGAAGCCGTCTTAATGTACACGACTAAGTCGCTCCGACTTCAGAAAAAAGTTCCTGCGCGACTCAAGGCAAATTCTATCCGACTTGTGCCCATAGAAATGAATGGAAGTCGCCTCCAAGTCGGATCCCCATGTTAATGCAAGCGACTTTACAGTGAAAAGAATAGAATTTATGTTTGGGGCAAGCCCCTCCCTCCCTTATCTGATTGGCCACAGGCAAAGTCGCCTGGCATAAGTCGTGTTGTAAGTCGCGCTGAAGTCGCGCTGAAAGTTGCGCTGTAATTGCCTAGCAAATTCGCGCCAGGTCGGATCGCCCCTGTGTGAATGCAGCCTAAGAGTAGTGAGGATGTGGAATTCTCTTCCACAAACAGTGGTTTCAGCTGGGAGCATAGAAAATGTAAAAAAACTATTAGATGGGCACCTAAGGGACCACAGCACTGAGGCATATACAATGTAATACTGACATAAAAGCACACACATAGGTTGGACTTGATGGACTTGTGTCTTACTAACTATGTAACTATGTAACATTACAGCCACAATAATAAATTACAATTTTTCTTTTGGTATTGTCATTTTCCTCTGGCTATGTTCTACACATCACAGAGATGCGCCTTTTTACAGGTAGACTAAGGAGGCTCCCAGGCACATTATTTAAATGAATTTTTCATTTTTTTCACTTTAAGCATTATTAAAAGCATTGCTCATTTAAAAATTACGTTTTTCACAAACTTTTTTTTCATTGACACATGTTCCCTACGGCAGGACCCAGATCCCAATAACCATTGTATGCCCAATTACTTGCATATAAGCCTTCAAAATGGGCACTTTTGATTTTTGATGTTCGGGTCCCATTGAGTTCAATGGGGTTCGTTGTTCGGGTCCGAACTTTTGGGATGTTCGAAAGTTCTGGTGCGAACCGAACAGGGGTCCATTCTGCCCATTACTAGTGATTAAAGCATACTAACACATCATAAGTTGCACATTGACAAACTGTAGATGTACTTTAATGCTTTATTTAAAAAAAAAAGATTGTAAAAACCAAGTGTCTTCCTCTCCTGTGTGACCTCAATCCTCACACCACACTCACCAGATTGCATAAACAAGTACCAAGTATAGAATATCTTGCCCCCTGGAGACTGGCGTCACTGTATTTCTTCATGTAGCAGTTGAAAATGTACCACAAAACTATTAAAAGAAAAAGCCTTTCTTAGTGTATCATTATTCATTATATCTCTTAAAATAAGCCAATGCAATTACATTTATTAGGAATCTGAATCTCACATAACATACATGAAACACTGCTTTACCCTCCAGCATGCATTCCAGGAGAGCAAAAGTGATGTCACTGGAAGCCTCATCCTACGCGTTTTGTCATGCATTCCTGCCGTCTCTAGCAGGAGACTTGAAACGTGAAAACATATGTTCTGTTTGCTGCATAATATTGTGTATTGAGTAACCCATTTACAAAATATATTTATATGTTTATTCTTGGCTCCTATATCCTCTCATGAGTAAGCTGCAGCAGAGGACTCAAAAGGACCACCCCCTTGAGCATTAAAGGCAGCTGGACAGGTTAGTACACATGCCACTGTCATGTACCTAGTCGATGAACCTGACGTGAAGAGGAAGGCTTCTCGTACAGCTCCAGCTCGGGGGCCACTAGTAGTGAGACAGCAGCTATGGGAACACCGCAAAAGTTTGAGTGCCTGTGATCAGTCCAGTAGTCTGCTTGGCGGCAGCAGTCAGCAGGTGGATGTAGCAGCCGAACTGGCTGGTGGCAGGTGAGCTGGCATGGAGTCTGGCTGGCAGCAGACTGTGGGTAAGCAGCTGGAAGCAGGAGCCAGATGAGAGCTTCCTGGACTGAAGAGCTGTAGCAAGCTGGATGAGCAGGAAGCAGGGTCAGACAAGCCAGATCAGGCAGATCAGGCATAGACGGCAGACAGCAGGATAGTCGGGTCACAAGCTAAGCCTGCAACAGGAGGTAGATCAGGCAAAAACAGGAGGCAGAAGCAGAATCCAGAGACAAGCCGAGGTCGGGGCAGGTAGCAAACAAACACAGGTAATGAATCAAGCTGGGTCAGGATCAGAGGTCAAACACACAGAAGCTGCAGACCAAAATGCAATGAGTCCACAATGTAGCCTGTTTAACCGGCTCGCATACATTTACTGCTGCAGTGTGGCTCTGTAGCGCGAATTGCCATCTATAAACGGCGGCTCACGCGTGCGCAGCCGCTCTCTGCTTGACAGAAGAAAAGCGGGCAACCACCGATGTAAACACGCCGATTCCCTGCTCTGTCAGGCAGCATGTCAGAGATCTACTAATCCCTGTTCTCAGGATCAGTTAGATCTCTGGTGCCCCTGACAGCCCAGCCTCCTCACAGTTAGAACACACCCAGGGAACACAGTTAACCCCTAGATCGACCCCCAGGTTAACCCCTTCACTGCCAATGACATTTATATAATAATCAGTGGATATTTAAATTTCTTAATGCTGTATAAAAGGCATTGGTCCCAAAAAAGTGTCAAAAATTTCCGACATGTTCGCCCCAATATCAAAGTCCCGATAAAAATCGCAGATCGCCACCATTGCCAGTAAAAAAAAATTGTAAAAACGCCAGAAATGAATTCTCATGGTTTGTAAACGTGGCAACTTTTGCGCAAACCAATCAATGAACGCCACTATTTTTTTTTACCAAAAATATGAGGAAGAATATAAATCGGCCAAAACCGATGAATAAATTTGTTTTTTTATATATGTTTTTTGGATATGTATTTTAGCAAAAAGTAAGAAATATTGTTTTTTTTATTTTGCAAAATTGTCGCTCTCTTTTTGTTTATAGCGGTGATCAGAAATGATGCAGAGGTGATCAAATACCACCAAAAGAAAACTCTATTTGTGGGGAAAAAAGAACCCAAATTTTGTTTGGGTATAACGTTGCACTAGGCCATTTGGCACCAGCATTGGTGACAGGCATGCGCCCGGATGCTCGAGTGTGCATGTGCACACTTTCGCACGCCTATGCCCCCAGTCATGAACGTACATCTGACCAGCCAGTTGCCGGTCTCCACATGGGCATATTTATGTGCCAGGACACTTTATCTGCGCATGCCTTCCCTGACAGCCGCAATTGTGATGCTTTGCTTTATAGCCACGGTCAAAATGATCCCCTTGTTGTATTTGGCTGTGGTCAAGAGAATGGAACCGTAACGCAACCACCCTGTAACCTTGTCCAGGGTGTGGCGTAGTGGTTGAAGATTTGCAGAGTTAAAACAGGTGGTAAGGGGGTGATATATCACCCCGCCAATGCTTGTTAAAAGTGATCCACCGAGGATCGCTTTTCAGAAGGGCAGCAAGGGCTGCCACTAATGTAATCTCTGTCTTAATGTCATTCCCAGTGGGAGTTTTAAATGGGTTCCATATTTCTGCAAGGATATTTCACATCTGTTGTGTGCAAAACCCTTGACTGAATTGGTAACATATGCTTTGTGCACAACAGTTGGAAAAAAATGATTTAGTAACTTAAAAATGTATTCAAACAAATACAGGTGATACTCAAAAAATTTGAATATCGTGGAAAAGTTCATTTATTTCAGTAATGCAACTTAAAAGGTGAAACTAATATATGATATAGACTCATTACATGCAAAGCAATATAGTTCAAGCCGTCATTTGTCATAATTGTGATGATTATGGCTTACAGCTCATGAAAACACCAAATCCACAATCTCAGAAAATTAGAATATTGTGAAAAGGTTCAATATTCTACGCTCAAAGTGTCCCACTCTAATCATCTAATTAAGCCATAACACCTGCAAAGGGTTTCCTGAGCCTTTAAATGGTCTCTCAGTCTGGTTCAGTAGGAATCACAATCATGGGAAAGACTGCTGACCTAACAGTTGTGCAGAAAACCATAATTGACACCCTCCATAAGGAGGGAAAGCCTCAAAAGGTAATTGCAAAAGAAGTTGGATGTTCCCAAATTGCTGTATCAAAGAACATTAATAGAAAGTTATGTGGAAGGGAAAAGTATGGAAGGAAAAGGTGCACAAGCAGCAGGGATGACTGCAGCCTGGAGAGGATTGTCAGGAAAAGGCCATTCAAAGGTGTTGGGGACTTTCACAAGGAGTGGACTGAGGCTGGAGTCAGTGCATCAAGAGCCACCACACACAGACGGATCCTGGGCCTGGGCTTCAAATGTCGTATTCCTCTTGACAAGCCACTCCTGAACAACAAACAATGTCAGAAGTGTCTTACCTGGGCTAAAGAAAAACAGACCTGGTCTGTAACTCAGTGGTCCAAAGTCCTCTTTTCTGATGAGAGCAAATTTTGCATTTCATTTGGAAACCAAGGACCCAGAGTATGGAGGAAGAATGGAGAGGCACACACTGCAAGATGCTTGAAGTCCAGTGTGAAGTTTCCACAGTCTGTGTTGATTTGGGGAGCCATGTCATCTGCTGGTGTTGGTCCACTGTGCTTCATTAAGTCCAGGGTCAACGCAGCCGTCTACCAGGAGATTTTTGGAGCACTTCATGCTTCCTTCCGCAGACGAGCTCTATGGGGATGCTGACTTCATTTTCCAGCAGGATTTGGCACCTGCCCACAATGGCAAAAGCACCAAAACCTGGTTCAATGACCGTGGGATTACTGTGCATGATTGGCCAGCAAACTCGTCTGACCTGAACCCCATAGAGGATCTATGGGGCATTGCCAAGAGAAAGATGAGAGACATGAGACCCAACAATGCAGAAGAGCTGAAGGCCGCTATTGAAGCATCCTGGTCTTCCATAACACCTCAGCAGTGCCACAGGCTGATAGCTTTCATGCCATGCTGCATTGAGGCAGTAATTGCTGCAAAAGGGGCCCAAACCAAGTACTGAGTACATATGCATGCTTATACTTTTCAGAGGTCTTATATTGTTCTATGTACAATACTTGTTTTATTTGCATGTAATATTCTAATTTTCTGATATTGTGAATTGGGGTTTTCATGAGCTGAAAGCCATAATCATCACAATTATGACAAATCACGGCTTGAACTATCTTGCTTTGCATGTAATGAGTCTATCTCATATATTAGTTTCACCTTTTAAGTTGCATTACTGAAATAAATGAACTTTTGCACGATATTCTAATTTTTCGGGTATCACCTGTACATTTATCTGCTTCTGGTTTCAGTCTCTTTTTATATGGCTTATTCTTACAAGGTGATTTTGTTTTGCAAATACTACACTTCTATATAATTGACATGTCTACTTCCCAGATGACAAAGGTTTCTGTAGGAGGATGAAAGCAGTCCAGTCATATTGCTAACAAAAGGAATAATTGCACAAGATTTAGAATATTCATTACAATATAGAGCACATTAACCGCTAAATGTTCCTTGAATTGTACTAATTGTGCTTACTGGCTTTTTCATTTTATTTTATACCATAGAAAGAAGGAAGCTCTCATTCACAGACACATCTATGCCTGTAGCTCTGGCTGCCTACTTTAGAACATGACGATCGACAGCAGGTTGTCATGGTAACTCTCATTCATGGAAGAAGGGTAGAGAAGCTTTTAATTGCTATTACGCCATTTAAAAGCAGGGACAGAAATAATAACAAAATGTATTCGCTTTGCCAAGAGATTTTGGAATGTTATAAATTGATAATATCGCTCAGATGTTACAAAACAAGAACAAACACTTGCTGTTGTGGTTCTTATTAATCACTATATTTGCTATTGTACGTTGTACACAAAACTGTTCACAGAGTTCAAAATATGTAACCTGTGTATTAAATACAGGGCAAACTTGGGAGAGGATTTGTTATGCAGCTACCATGGATTCTGGGAAATGTAGCCCACAGGGAGCACAGTGCAGTGCAAGTGAATAGAGGCTAATGAGCGGTGGACTTCACTACCTAGAGATCTCTGCAACACGGAGGAGGAGAGACAGGACTTTTCTTGGGCAATTCAGTGGAAACTGTGTCTTTTGTGAGAGGAAGCTAAGTGACATGGATGGTTGTTTGCTGAGCTGGGACCAGAGCTGGGTGTACCATTGCCATAGGTGCCTACAGCAAAGGAGAACCAGCGAACACCATTGCTGAGAGACAAAGCCTTGTGAGGACCTATTTGTGAGGGCTGAATCAGTGGATCCTGGGTACCTGAAGACAGCAAACCACCAAGTGACCTGGACTTGATTTCTGTGTGATGGGAGCAGTAAACTGAATCATTTGCGCTTATCTCAACACTCACACAGCTAAAATAATAGAGCATGGTTTCTCTACCAGGGTTCCTCCGGAGGTTACCAGGGGTTCCTTGAACAATGATCAATTTCTGCCTCAGTACCCAGTTCCCACTAACACAATTGATCTTTTTAGCTATCTATAAGGGGGTAATTCTTCCCAATGACCATTAGTGTAAGCAGCATTCTTCCCATTGACCATAGCATTAATGCAGTGGTTCTCAACTCCTGTCCTCAGGACCCACCAACAGGCCATGTAAGATAAATGAAATACATCACAGGTGATATCATTTGCTGATCGGTGATTGCAGTATTCTAGTCATCTCCCCAAGGTAATACTTAAAATCTGGCCTGTTAGTGGACAGGAGTTGAGAACCATTGCATTCATATATTATGAGTTGTTTATATATAGTTATTTGTAATAGGGGTTCCCTGAGACCGGAAAGTTATTTCAAGGGTTCCTCTGAGTTGAAAAGGTTGAGAAAGGCTGCAATAGAGACAGCTCATTATTTAGCAGCCCATCAGCTATCCATTGCACACTCTTAAAAGGACAGCTTCACTAGACTGTAGTGTTGTTATTTAACAGGAGGCATGTGCTTGACTGCATGTCTCCCTCATGCTCTGTGGTTGAGAGGTGGGAGAGCACCTCTGTTCTTTAACCCTTCACGGCCCAACCTAACTCTGTACATCCATTCCTCCAGGGAATCCTAGCAGTGGGGCAGCCGGGTTCCCAGCACACTCTGCCTATTGAAACATACCCAACACTGCACTAAGCCGGGCCTATCTAGTGTATATGCAACAGTGTAGTGCATAATTCACCAGTCCTGGCACTGGACCAGAATGCAGCCCACTATGCATCGATCCATTTCCATAGCAGGAGTAATGGAATGTCCACACCATAAATACCTTTAAGCATTTGCTTTACTAAATAAAACATAACCTATTTACAGTCAGGTCATTCTGCCTTCCAGGTGAAGGTGGCACATTCTTAGGTATAAACAAAAATAGTCCATAGAGAAAGGCAGAGTGTTGTGGCACCTCTCGCCACTTCAAGAGTGCCTTCTCCGAATTCTGTCACCCCAGAAGGAATGAGAGTAGTAGCAATCTTAAGCCCTCAACAGCATGGCAGCCTGACTGGCTACTCCCCACTTTACCCCCCCCCCCCAATCAAGCAACACACTCACTCGCCACCTGCCTACATGGTGAGTAACCTTTCTCCTTTCTCCTGTAACCTATTTTTCTCAGAAGCTTACCAACTCTACTATGTAAAGGGGTGCTCCTCCATATGCAGGGACAAGGCATACACCCTCTTAACCCCTAAGGACCCCAGTTTCTATCTTACTGTCTCCTCCTGATGCGGGAACAAGGGAACTATAGCAGGGCATATCAATGCCTTAACACTACAGTGTTACTTTAATGTTTGTATAATGTAATGTTATTCCTGGTGGAACTACATGGTTATGATTTCATTTCCAGTTTCTCTGTTCCTATTGCTTTCCAATAAAACAAGCAGGGCTTTGCCATGTTGTCCATCAACATTTTGACTGGTAAGAGTGTTATTTGCAGCATCTTTCCAACAGACAACCCCTCAGGGGATGGGGCCATGACATTCTGCACAAACAGTATGTGCTTAAAGGGGACCTTCACACAACACAAAACAGATTTTTGTTTGTGTTGTAATTTACCCGGTTTCTCTTTTTTTGTTCTGTCCATTCCCATGCCTCCATTCTCTGGTTTTGTTGAATTAGTGCATTTCCTCTTTAATATTTGGAGTTGAGTGACACTAGGCCTCATTTAACCCCAAAAACTGAGGATATCTTATGAAGAAGAAGAGGTCCTTGGGGGGGGGGGGCATCTCAAGACCTTGAGAGAATAATTGTATTCTGCATCTTATAAGAAATAATTTATGCAGGAGGACTTTTTTTTTAAGAAAATAAAGATACAACTTGAAGTTGTGCTTTAAAGAAAAGGGTCAGACTGGTACAGGGTGCTTTTTCAGAATAGTGTTCATTGAAGTCTTATAAAATGAGGGCTGTCTGCATACACACATCTAATAATTGCACATAGAAAAATAAAATTTCTCCTCTCACCAATTTATTAGTGTAAAATATATATGTTTATTAATTTGTTACATTATATGCTAATAAATTCACCAACAGAGAATGAGAAAAATGTCATATTTTAGGATGCATAAGGTGCCACAAACTCCTGTGTTTGTTAGGGGACCGCGGACTGTGTTCAGACATATCAATCAAAGCAGTCGGGCAATTTTTTCAACAACATGAAGCTAACTTCACTTGATATCACTATAACAGGAGCCTGCATGTTCATTGGCCCTCTAGCCATACAGATACCAGATGCCATTTATTGTTGATGTTAATCCAGTAATTGCACAGTAATACTGCTGAAGCTTTAATATTTTGTTTACATGTTCATTAATTACAATGTTTTTTTCTTTATACTTTACTAAGGTTCACACAATATATTCTAAAGTCCTCCAAAATGACTAAATCCAAAAGAAACACGTTGAGTCAGTAAATGAATCCGGCTGGTGCATAGATTTATAAAGGAGACACTTTTATTTCCTAATTTTCCTGAACATCTGAAGAGTCCCCTAAGCTGCAGCATTCATTATGCAGTTCTGACTTCCACATCTAAAGGTTTAGCATGTGACTTCCTAGCTACCAACTACTTACGTGGGTACTTGCTTTTAAATCCATATATCAGATTACTAAGGTTACTGATATAAGATTTTATTAAAATGAAAAATATGATGGTTTCTATTTTTGTAAAATACACAACAAGTCAACATTTAAAGTATTTTATGGTTGAATATCTTTTTATTGATATTATAACAACCAAAATTTCACATATGCTGTTTGTTTCTTCATACAGAGTAACATTTCTCAGATATATATGCACCCCCTATGTGGGTGTGTGACAAACTATGATTAGCTTAGAAAACAATGGCGGACCATATAGCGAATTTTAGTGAGTGCCCCATCTCCCTCCCGCCCTTAGGAGGCCGGGGGAGCGAAGCACTTCCACCTGTATATGAATCTTGACAAGTCAGGTCCATGTAACCATGGTTCTCAAATGAACCAAAAAATCTGAGAAACATATTGCATAGGGTGTAACATCTTGAAAGGAAACAAATGTATCTGTTAACCTGAGAGAGAAAGAGGGAGAGATAGTGAAGAGAGAGATAAAGTAAGAGAAGATAGATAGACATATATATAGACCTCTGAAGAGGGATTAGCTGAAAGGGAAAAGGGTAGATAAAGAAAGGAAAAGGATATCGTGTATCGGGTGTCGAGCTTCCCCCTCAAAAAATGGAAAGGTCAAATTGCAGGGGAGACCTCAGAGCCGGGATCATTGGCCTTCTGTGTCTGCTAGTAGGGGGACTGTCTGTAGCCTTGCTTTAAATTTGACAGACGAGGAGTAATGCATCCAAATTGACCAAATATTGGTAAATGTGTCCCATTTATCTGGTTCCCCTGCCACCATCTCCTCCATTAGCATGATGTCATTTATTTTGCTCACCCACATGGGGAAAGGGGGAGCCAAGGTAATTTTCCAGAATCTGGAAATTAACTGCCTTCCTGCTGAAAGAAAAAAACCTCAAGAGGCTAGACTTTTGGGTTTTGATAGGCCCCGGGAGAATGGATAGGAGAGCGATGGAAGGGGATGGTGCTAAAAGTTCATCATAAATTTCGGAAAATGCTTGAAAGATATACTTCCAGAATGTGTTGATCGCAGCACATTCCCACCAGATGTGGAGATGCGTTCCTCTCTCCCGGTGAAATCGCCAACAAGTGTCCTGTTTTCGGGGGGAATATCCGGTGAATAGTAGTCGGTACCATGTACCACCTAAATAACAGTTTATAGTTTTTCTCTTGCTCGTAGCTGGAGATAGTTGCTTTGTGAGTGAAAAGAAAGGCCTTATGCCAATCCATTTCCGATACCTCCGTCCCCAACCCCCTTGACCAGGCTTGGGTAAATGCAGACTGAACCCAATGCAGTGGTGTAGCTGCGTATACTTAAAGTAGCTACGTTGACCTGCGTACCATATAGGTGGGTCTAAACTATAAGCTTATAGTCATATATATAGAAATGGTCCCAAGAGAGGGCAAAATGGCTTAGTGAGCGACTCAGAGTATGACAGGTCAAAGGTGAAGAAAGAATATATCAAGTTTATTATATCGACTTTAAAGTTAAAATCACAACACTAGGGAGCCCCCAGTATATGGGGTGCCCTCCAATACTGTTACACAAATGGGCAGACACAGCATTAGACCACGAACTGACAAACAAATAAGACAAACTAACAGCGTCCAGACGCCTGAGGAATTGCAGTGTCTAGGCCACCTGTGGGGGACTGTTGTCTCCCTGTTCCAAAAAAAGTAAGTGAATAGAGGTGGCTCCAGATACTCCAGTGCATCTGAGTTGGATTGCGGTGTGATGCTATAAAAAAACCCCGGCTGGGGTATGTAAACAGGGCGTCCCTGTGCAAAACATCGCTGTTGGCAATGTGGAGGGAAGGGGACCGGCTGAGAAGGATCCCGGGAACTAGGTCATGTGACAACCCCTGTTGATGAGGTAAAAAGGTAAATCCTTGGTGCTCTGGCTGAGGTGTCACGACCTAAGTGAGTTCCATGGGCTGGAACGGTGGAAGTGAATCCTTACCACTGAAGGAGTTGGCTCTTGGGGGCCTATATGGCCAGTCTATGCTGTAGGCACAGTACGGAAATGTATAGTTGTATAGATATAGTGTCACACAGTACGCTGCAGTATATACAACCACACCCCCAGAGACACGGGTTTCCCCCGTTCTAAGCACCGCCATACTTGTGTGTGTGGGGGGGGAGTGTTGTATAGGGAATAAAGATTTCCCCCAGTGGCTGCTGTATAGAAATCCAAGTGCGACAGTACTGTCCACCATGAAGATGACACAACAATCTTATGATGTGCCTGATGGTACAGTGATGTGTGAAGAGCCTATCACAGTATGGGTGGCATTGAAGAGGACTTGTATATCAGGTGTGGTGGATCCCGGGGCACTATACAGTGTTGTATGTTAGGCTGAAGTTACAGAGGGCTAATGCTCAGCCCCCTCTAGAGCCGCTCCTGGATGGGGATGCCGTTGTATATTCCGTTTTGGAAAGATATGCAGCCTATATACCAAGCTGATGGTGTCTCTGGGGTCCGTTAAGCACTTAGAGTAGTGTATTGAGGGAGCATCATAGCCAATGCAGAGACCAGGAGATTCTTAGCTAATCAAGGGCTGATAAGTGTGGCGCTGAACAGTGCTCATGTCCATCCCTCTGTGGGTGTGTGTGGAATGCACAGTGCCCGTAACAACTATCCATTTCCGTACTGTGGGATCCTTCTCAGCCGGTCCACTTCCCTCCACATTGCCAACAGCGGTGTTTTGCACAGGGACGGCCCTGTTTACATACCCCGGCCGGGGTTTTTTATAGCATCACACCGCAATCCAACTCAGATGCACTGGAGTATCTGGAGCCACCTCTATTCACTTACTTTTTTTGGAACAGGGAGACAACAGTACCCCACAGGTGGCCTAGACACTGCAATTCCTCAGGCGTCCGGACGCTGTTACTTTGTCTTATTTGTTTGTCAGTTCGTGGTCTAATGTTGTGTCTCCCCATTTGTGTAACAGTATTGGAGGGTACCCCATATACTGGGGGCTCCCTATTGTTGTGATTTTAACTTTAAAGTCAATATAATAAACTTGATATATTCTTTCTTCACCTTTGACCTGTCATACTCTGAGTCGCTCACTAAGCCATTTTGCCCTCTCTTGGGACCATTTCTATATATATTGGGTAAATGCAGGCAGGGTGCTGTGCGTATGCAATTGGATGATTTTATATATCTCTTACAGGGTGTGGCGGGGAACCTCAGGCAGAGAGCATAGGTGTTCGTATCCCTTCAGTGGTCTATGGATCTGTTGTGAAGAGAAGAGAGTTTTACAGTATGTCTGTAGGTGAAACCTCGTAAGCCAGGTGACTTTTGTTGGGTCCATTATCGGTGCAAATGCCCCCGAAGTAGAGCGGACAAAATGTCTTGCAGTGGGCCATGCTGTCCGTTCACACGTGTCTAAAATCGGTGCCGTCCAGCTTTCCGGTAGAGCTGCATATTTAAAGTATTTTAAAGCCAAAATTTTTTTTCCACTTTGGACAGACCAGGAAAGGATTAAAGCCCCTATCAGGTTTTTTTTTTTTGCCAACTATGTACCACTAGGGAGAGTTCCTTTTGCTTCCTATCCTTGAGCAAACAGGAAGTGAAAGAAGATCTCTCCATGGTGAAGGAATCTCCATCACTGAAAAAAGTGTCCCCAGTGGATGATATTCCCTGTATTGTTGTTGTTGTGTCACCTTATAATTTTGGATTTTTCCTCACTTTAAGCCCCAGTGACAATCTTCACCAAGAAAAATCGAGAAGGCAAATCTTCATTGCAGGGACACTAGCCTTTATCCAAAACTAAAAGCAGCGTTTGCCTTTAGTTACACTTTAATGCTATGCGTTCCAGTGGTGCTGGTATCACAGAGCTGTTTGCTTTCACAATGTCTCTCTCTAAACTAAAAGTCTGTAGCAACTTTTAACAAAGCAGTTAAAGTATAACTAAGACCCCTTTCACACTGAGGCGGTTTTTAGGCCACATTACATACGTTCGTCCCTACCCCTTTTAGCTACAGTGGCAGCAGAATAGCGCCTAAAAATAGCGCCTGAAAACTGCCTCCCATTTCAATGTGTGCTTTCACACTGTGGCGGTGAAAAAAGTCCTGCAAGCAGCATCTTTGGGGCATGTTTGGAGCTCTTTAAAAAGCACTTCATAAATGCCCCTGCCCATTGAAATGAATGGGCATCGCTTCAAAAGCACCACAAAACATGTCTTTTTTCGCTTTCTTTTAATGGTTATGTTGTCACGTGACCTTAAAAAAAGCACACTGCTAGCGCCTTACTAGCATTTTAGCTGCAGTTTTTGCAGCGCTTCAGTGTAAAAGGGATTTTAAGGGAAAACTTTTTTTTTTTAGATAGAGTGGAGAGAGATTAGACCACCTGTCAGTTTGTATTGCTGTCTGTGCCTCCGTAGGGGAGATTCATCCTCTCTATTTGTCCTGTTTTCCATTATCAGTGAGATTAAAAAGTAAGAATTGACATGGGGACATTAGTTCTGGTGACTCAGGGGGGCCCCCAGTGATTCTTAATTTGCGAGGATTTCCTTTCACTTCCTGTTTGGCTATGAGACAGGAAGTAAAAGTAAATCTCATGTAAGCTGGGGAACAGGTAGCAGGTACAGAGCTCCATAGGATAAGCAGTCTCAGGCACAGATACCAAATCCATGTAGGTAGTGACAAACTGGGCAGAGTTTATTGGTGATATATATAAGTCTATATACATGTGCTGTACAGTGTATCAAAAAAACAAACGAACAAAAATAGCAAACCAAAACCTAGCTGTGTCTTGGCACTAACCATACAATATATATACAGGCCCTCACGACCAGGCTGTACAAATTGATAACTTTCACCAACCTTTTGCTCTCACAGACCGAAGTTGTCTGATCTTCCCGGGCAGAGACCACTGTCTGTTTGTCTCAGGTGAGTTTAAAGCGGTTGTATACCCCTTTCACTGATTTTTACCTACAGGTAAGCTTATAATAAGGCTTACCTGTAGATAGAATGAATATCTCCTAAACCTGTACGGTTTAGGAGATATTTGCCCTTCATTCAGCTTCTGACATCACGGCACATGCGCCGTGATGTCCCGGCAAAGGCTTGCCGGAAAGTCCGCCGGAAAGACGAGCTCCCACACGCATTTGCGGGAGTGACGTCTCGTGGCTCCAGCCACTCACAGCGCCGGAGCCGCAAACCCAGAAGGATCCCCCTTGGGAAGGTGTCAGGTCCCTCTGCGGGCACCGAGTGGACCCATCGAAGGTTCGTTCTAAGGTAAGTATTTCATAATGAGCTAGTATGCCGTGCATACTAGCTCATTATGCCTTTGCCTTACAGATTTTTTTTTGTTTTTGTTGTTTTTTTTTTTTGCAAGTATACAACCGCTTTAAATTAGCCTGAGGGAGAGGACCAAGATCCGAACTGGATTGTGGATTAGAGAGAAGCCTGGGAGATGTATAAACCCCCAACAGGACTTTTCCTGGCTCTCCTTGGGATGCTCTGCTACATATCCTCCCCCCTTGTTTCAACCCCAGGGTTGGAACACCTGTGGCCCAACAGGAGTGAACAGTTGACAGGGCATCTACATTCCCCATCTTAAAACCTGGCCTGTGTTTTACTGTGAAGGAGTAATCCTGTAGAGCCAAAAACCACCGGTTCATCTATCTATTTTGGGCCATCCGTTTCAGAGAAGCATGGTCAATAATTAAATCAAACAGGCATCCTAACAAATAGTACCAAGGCCCACTTTATGACTAAACATTCCTTTTCAATGACTGCATACTTTTTCTCATGGTTATTGAGCTTTATGCTTAGGTACACCACAGAGTGTTCTTCCCCATTGTGTAACTGCAACAATACTGCTCCGATACCTACATCAGACGCATCGGTCTGAACCAAAAAATCTTTGGGAGTATTTGGGGGAGTACAGCACTGGCTGTGCACAAAGAGCCTTCTTCAGGACTTGGGAAAGACTCCTTTGCTACTGGGGACTATTTAACCATTACCGAGTCTTTCCCTTTCGTATGGTCAGTCAGTGGGGCAGGTATAGTGACCTGCTTCTTGTTTGCAGGACGTGGCCATTCTTGGATGGCTCCTACTTTGCTCAATTGAGGGTTTATGACACTACTGCCATTAGTGTAGCCCAAATACCTGGTTTCCTCCAAAACAATGGCACTTTTTTTTGGATTCACAGTAAAACCTTCTTTGAAGAGGGAATTAAGAACAGCCTGGACATGGGGCAAGTGAGACTCCTAGTCAGTGCTATGTACCACTATGTCGTCTAGATAGGCTGCTGCATATTGTCGGTGAGGTCTTAGGGTCCTGTCCATGGCCCTCTGAAATGTCTCAGGGGTATTTTGCAACCCAAAAGGCATTTTTTTGTACTGAAAGGAACCCTCAGGGGTCACAAATGCAGTCATCTCTTTGGTGCTACCAATCAGGGGTATTTGCCAATATTCTTTTGTCAAGTCCAAAGTGGTCAGATAGCGGGCTTTTCTAAGTCGGTCTATAAGTTCTGCCACCCTGGGCATTGGGTACGTGTCAAACTTTGTCACTGCATTAAGCGTTCTGAAGTCGTTACAGAACCTCCAAGTGCTATCCGGTTTTGGGACTAACACGATGGGGCTAGACCAGTCACTATTGGATTCCTCAATGACATCTAGCTCCAACATCCTTTTAACTTCATCACTGATGTCCTTTCTCCTAGCTTCGGGAATTCGGTATGGTTTGAGCTTGACATGGACCCCAGGTTCAGTAACAATATCATGCTGAACTGCTGAAGTCGTACCAGGCAATTCTGAAAATTTCTCTCTATTTCTTATCAGGAATGCTCTAGCTTCCTGTTTATGGGAATAAGATAGGGTGTCTGGAACCGTGACCTCAGGGATCAGAGGGGACTCAGTACCCCTAGACATTACAGGAACAGACCTCACAGTCAATGCCATCCTAGCCTTCCAGTGCTTTAACAGGTTTATGTGGTAAATCTGTTCAAGCTTCCTTTTACCTGGTCGATACACTTTGTAATTGATCTCCCCAACTCGTTCAATTACTTCGAAGGGACCATCCCACTTGGCCAGGAACTTGCTTTTAACAGTGGTAACTAACACTAGGACCCTATCACCAGGTGAGAAAACATGGAGTCGGGCCCCCCTGTTCTATACGCTTGGTTGAGCTGCTTGGGCCTGCAGTAAGTGTTATTTTACCATAGGCATGATCGCTGCAATCCTGTCCTGCATTTGATCGATATGCCCAATGACACTTCCGTGTGGTGTCCGCTTCCCTTCTCAGGTTTCCTTGGCTATGTCTAAGAGCCCCCAAAGGTGTCTCCCATATAGCAACTCGAATGGAGAGTACCCCGTAGACGACTTAGGTACCTCCCTGATGGAAAACATCAAGTACGGAAACAGAAAGTCACAGTTTTTCCCATCCTTGTCAACAACCTTTTTTAAAATACTCTTTAGTGTTTTATTGAAGCGTTCCATCAAGCCATCAGTTTGAGGATGGTACACGGAGGTTCGCAACTGTATCACCTTAAATAACTTGCACAACTACCTAGTTATTTGTGAAATAAATAGGGTGCCCTGGTCTGTAAGGACCTCCTTGGGGACCCCAACGTTACTGAATGCCAAGAATAGCTCTTTGGCACTGTTCTTAGCAGATTTGGTGCGTAAGGGAACTGCCTTGGGGTAACGAGTAGCATAGTCCATGATGACAAGAATATGCTGATAACCCTGAGCAGACTTGGGAAGTGGACCCTCAAGGTCTATGGCAATCCTCTCAAAGGGCACTTCAATAATGGGTAAGGGCACTAAAGGACTTTGGAAGTGGGGTAGTGGAGCTGACATTTGACACACAGGACAGGATTGACAATAATGCTCAATATCTTTCTGTAACCCGGGCCAGTTAAATCTGTGTAACACCCTTTCAGTTGTTTTCTCAACCCCCAAATGACCTCCTAGCAAGTGTCCATGGGCAAGTTCCAACACCACTTGTCTGCAGGGCTTAGGGACCACCAACTGTTCAACAATTTCATTGTTCTTTTTATATACACAATACAATAAATCCTCATTGCTGCTGAAATAAGGAAAACAGGGCCAGTCCCCTGGTTCGACAGGTACCTCATTAATCACTACTACATTTTTTCATGCCCTGGCAAGGGTATGGTCTTTTCTCTACTCGGTACCAAAGTTTTCCTTGTGCACATTCAGATCAGAAAACTCTATTGTAACCTCAGGCTGTCCACCCTCACTGGCTATGGGGACTTCCTCATGCTCCTCCAGTTCTCCAGCCATATCTGAGAAAGGAAAACCAGTGGGCCCCTGAGAGGAGCCCCTCAACCAACATTGCCGGGCTGGCCAGCATAGGGGTGTGCAGCCTATTGCATTAGGGTGTGCACCACAAAGCGCAAACAAACATGAGTGTGTGTCTATATGTCAGAAGGGCAGAGATCAGTGTCAGTAGTTTATTTTTATTTTATTTATTTTTTTACAACTTTGTTTTTTTATTATTTTTTACAATATTATATTTTATTATTTTTTTTTACAATTTTATTTAGGAGCCCTGCTGGGGGCCTTTGATGAAATATCAGGGGTCTAAACAGACCCCTGATGTCCCACTTTTGAGACAGAGAAAGGGAAAGAGGACAGAGATTCCCCCGTCCCTTTCTCTGCAGCCAGGCAGCATGGGTAATCTGCACAGTACAGGGTGATTAGGGTGTGCCCAGGCACACCTGCCACCCTATGTGCGCACGCCTATGCTGGCCAGGAGTTCTGGCTCTGCTACTGAGTCAGTTATTGTGACAGAGTCAGGACGATTCCACAGTTCCCAAAACTAGGGAAGTCCCTACCAATGATGACCTCATGCACTAAGTGGGGCACAAGTCTGACTGGATGGGTCACTGTACCTATGTCAGTTTTAAAGTTAACAGTGGCCATAGGATACTCCCAGGTATTCCTATGTACGCAGATCACAGCAACTTTGTTGGCATGAAAATTCACAGTTTCAACCATCTCAGCTTTAACCAAAGTAACCAGACTTCCAGAGCCTAGCAAGGCCATAATAGGCTTATTATTATCAGTCATTTGGCACATGTGTTTTCCTACACTCTGTGCTGCAGCGCATGAAGCAGCACCAAACATAGACTGCCTTCTAAGAGATACATCACACTGCATGGGTTCCTCTGTCAATGGACCGTTTGCTGCAACATGTCCCAGTTCCTGGCAACGGAAGCACCTGATGTTGCCCCAGTTTGGTTTGCTGACAGGCAGTGGCTTCCCTTGTTTCGGATGCCAAACTTCAGTCCTGGCACCAAAAATCCTCCCCCGTGTCTCCTCACCATGCTTACCACCCACTTCCCCAGGAACTCTTTTAGACCCCTGATGTCCCAGTAAAGAGAACCTGTCATGAAAAAAATAATCATCATACGGGACTTTTTGTCCACTATGTGATGAAAAAAAAATGTGTAAAAAGATTAAAGTTACACCCAAGCACTTAAAATCCCCCCAAAAAATTTTGAGCACACGCAAATTTAGAGCTTGACATGTTGGGTATCTATTTATTTGGTGCAACCTCATCTTTTATATTTCACCAATAACTTTGGTAATATATATTGCGTTTATGTTCCCTAGAATTAACTTTAGTGAATTTTACTGAAATTATGCATTTCATAAACCATTGCGCTAATATGTATGTAGCGCCATCTACCATTAGGTAGGTGCTAAGTGTTAGGAATTTTGGTAGGTGAGGTAAATTTAGTTAGGCGTGACTTTCAGTCAGGCCTGATTGTTTTGATCATGGGCAGGGGAGTGGCTCAGGGAGAGGCTGGTGACTCGCAGGCAGCGACTTGGTTACCTCCTCTTTGCTTCTAGAGGGTTCTAGAAGAAAGGGTGGGGAAGGGAGGTGGAGCTGCCTGGGGTGTTTGGGGAGCCCTAACCAGTCCCCAAGCTGGATTGTCAGGGATCAGGCCTCCTTAGATACCTGGGGTCAGCCCAGCCAGGGAGGAGAGTTTGGGTGTAGGAACTGGGAGATGGAGAACTAGCTGCGGAGGCCAGGAGGGAACCCCCGAGTCTGGGGAGGGTGACCTTGGGTCTGGAGGCTCGGGAGTGGAAGGGACCCCTCAGTACATCCCATGGGGATGACCAAGGAGCAGGAGAGAGCAATGAAGTGGTGCTGCCGGACAAGTCTCCAGGAGGGATCCACGAGGTGTTGGTGAGTGACACACACCCAGGGAAGCTGGAAGAAGCACACCGGAGCAGATTAGAAAGTGAGAGAGACAGTCTGAGAAGGGTGCAAGAGCCAGTTGGGACTGTGGTGTCACTGGGTGGTGGAGTTGGGTCACTGCGGCCGAGAGGGCTGGCAGGGCCTGAAGAAGGAACTAGCTGGGAGCAGTAGTCCCCCGAGGCTGGCTAGCACATTTGTACTTTGCTACACCTGAGGGGTCTGCAACCCCTTGCCTGTAATGGGCGGTTCACTGAAGCCTGACCAGAGTAAGAGACGGGTCTCACCATGTGTTAGCTAGGCCTGGAGAAGTGTTGTGCAGGAGAGAGAGAAAGGGAGAAGTAACTGCAAGCAAGATTGTGCTGGAGGAGGAAATTCATGTATATACAGGGTTTATATAGAGTGGTCACGTTCAAGAACTGTTCAATTTCCTGGGCATCCCATAAATACCCTATACCCCATTCAAGTTGAATTCCCTAATAAAACAACAAAAACACAAAGTACCAGCCTGTTTTTATTGACTCCAGATGTGAGTAAACTGTGTGACTGAGGGCAGAGTGACAGGTGAACCACGACTTCCAGCAACCCCTACTGGGGCATGGCTACATGTGTGACATAACAAATTGCAACTACCAGTAATATGTTCTTTAGGGTGTCTGCTTTCAAAAAATATATGTTTGGGGGTTTTACGCAATCTTCAGGACTAAAGTGATTTCTAACCGTGCGCAAAAAATGCAAAAAACTGTTTTGGTAACAAAAAGGCTAAAGTGTATGTCCAGCCATTTTAGTTTTGAATATAATGAGTGAAAGGTTGGAACCTTTGATGAATTTTTACTGCTATTCAAAGCTTTGCTAAAGAGATTCCCCTTCACTTCCTGTCTTGTTGACAACATTTTACCAGACAGGAAGTGTGGGGAACTCACACAGACAAAAAAAAAAATTAAAGCTTCATGCTTTTTCAACCTCCTGAGCGATTTTTTTGACAGTTGGAAACCGGCGTCTAAAATGTCCGTTTTGCTTCGTTTAGCCACGTTAGCGTCTAGGAGTGTTTTTTTTTTTTTTAAATGGAAACAAAACGCTCCTAGACGCAAGTTACTGCATTTAGGCGCGTTTACAAGCTGTTACAGGCATTTGGTGTTTCAAATGCCTCTGAACATCCGTCTGAACGCATTCAAGAATGCCTCTAAACTCAACTGCCTTGAAACGACCTTAAATGACCCTGTGTACATGTACTGATAAGATAAAATTAGATGAATTCAAGGGCAGCAGAAAAAACGCCCAAAATGCCTCTAAGGCCTCATGTACACTGCTGCTGGTAAACTGACATTTAGGGGCATTTGGGCATTTTTTTCAGCTGCCCCTGAACTCTCCTCTATGTTATCTTATCAGTACATTTGGGTAATTTAAGGTCATTTGCAGGCAGTTGAGTTTAAAGGCTTTTTTTGGAACACAAAAAAATGGGTTCAGGCGGAGGTTCAGAGGCATTTGAAACGCCAAACAGCTTGTAAACGCGCCTAGACGCGGTAACTCGCGTCTAGGAGTGTTTCGTTTCCATTTAAAAAAAAAAAAAATTAAAAAACGCTCCTAGTCACGTACGCGGCAAAACGCGGCATGCAAAACGCATCACTTGCTAATCCTGCAAATAACCCACACCTTTCCAGGGGTGGCTACACATTCTAAGCAGTAGGGGAGAAAGATAGGTCCGCTCAGGTGTGTCGTGTCAGCACACGCCGAGGCAAACTGGTGCAGGTCCGGAAAGCCGCCAATCCTGGAACATGAATACTTCAAAAGGAATGTACCGCACTTCAGTGTCCAAGGCGAAAAATTGATTTATTGAGCCCACAGTACAGTCAGGCAGATGAAACAACAAGCTGTGAAAGGTTAACGCGTTTCACGGCACAAAAGACCGCTTATTCATAACCATACACTCACTTCTACACTGTATTTTTTGAGGGAGCCACCTAAGATGGACATCAAACATGTTGCCTCTGCTCTGTTCATCTCATTGCATGGGGACTGATAGGATTAGTAGTTTACAAAAGAAAGCTAAGATTGGTTTACTTTAAGTGCAGCTCACAGGAAGGACACTGCATTTCTGGCAGGAGTAGCAGTTGTTTTCTGTATTTACCCAAAATGTTCATAGCACAAAAAAGAAAACAAATGCAGCCACTGCAAAAAAGGACTGGTATGCTGCAATAAATTACATTTTTTTTGTCTTTTGGGGTTTTGTTATGCACTGTAAAAAGTAGGCAAATAGGAGCCTGCAGATATCTCTCATTAACTGTATAAGTACCTTGGAAACCTCCACATCTTTGATATTCTTTTATGCATGTTTCATCCTTCTTGAAAAGTTAAAAAAATATGGGCTGATCCACCCACTCCTACCTCCCAGAACTGTAATTGCTTGGGGGAGAGGGGAGGTCCTGGTCCTGTAGCTCTCGTGAAATGAACGAGTTGCATGCAGGCACTTGCATTTTTTCCAGGCTGTCATTTACCACTGTTTTCTACAGTGACAAAAGTTCGTAAACACACAATCACTGTAATTTATTAGTAATTGAGTGTTGTAAATGACTATGAGCTGCCAAGCGATTAGCTGTGTGTGGCTCTGGAATGTCACTTGACTCCTCCGGTTGCTGAATGTGGGCTTCATAGAATAACACGAGGAGAATAAAATGTGCAGAAAAAAATAACATAAAATATCCAGTTTTACAATATGACACTTGTTGAATCTTCTGTCATATCCATATTTATTAGGTTCATTTATAAATGTTTTCACTTTTTACATTGTTCACATTTTTGTTAAGTAGGGGGACTCATTCACAAAGGGGGGGGGATTTATCTGGGGGCCCCTTATTTTTAAAAGGGACTTCCAGATTGCCATAAGCCCCCACCTGCAGAGCCTCACAACCAACATGGCAGGGTTGTTAAGAAGAGGCCCTTGTCCTTATTAACATTGGGACGTTTTTTGCCATGTGGTTTACTCCTGGCAATGTGCCCTCCCCATGTTGAGGGCATGTGGCCTGGTATGGCTCAGAAAGATGGTGGCCATATGATTGTGTTTCCCCTTTGCTGGCCTGCCAGGCTGCATGCTCAAATAGGTTGCTCAAACAGCTCTTTTTTTAGCGGGGTATGCATTTTTTTTCTAACATCCACACCAGATATAAAGGGTCTGGCGTGAATTGTGAGAGCTTTTTGTTAACACTATCCACACCCCTTTGTTGCATTTACCTGTCAGCCAGGAATTTTGCTGGCCATGCAAGGATGACTCCCTGGTTGACAGGATATGTTAATTTTACATTACGCATTCAACTCCACAAATACTTAAGCACACTGGTGGTCAAAGCAAACTTAGCAACTAAATTCTATTCTATCTTTTAAGTTAAAAAAAGAAAATAAACACTTGACTGGCTGTCGAATATATATACTTTTTCTTTACTTAGGGGTAATATAAACTTTTTTTAATAGATTCAATGGACTTGTAAGAACTGTGTCAGCAGGATTTTGGCTTCAGTCAATGACATCAATTTCAGACCCTTTAGGGATCATTCAGATTTCATTGACAGATGCATTTGACCTGCAGTTGACCTCTTTCTGACCTGCATTTGACCTGCTTCAAGCGGGTTTTGCATTCTCATATATGTCATGATATGTGTATAATTGCATGGCGTGCATCCCTGATGGAACAGGACACAGTTGGGTGGGGGCAATGTACAACAACTACAATTGGAAGAGTTTAAAAAAAAAGGGGGAGGGGGCCAGATCATTAAATGATCAGG
>BLSH010016179.1:640420-651662 GCA_018402905.1 Glandirana rugosa | reverse complement strand
CAGGGGGTGTTGGGGGGAGGTAGATACAGGCAGGGGGTGGTGGGGGGAGGTAGATACAGGCAGGGGGTCATGGGGGGGTAGATACGGGCAGGGGGTCATGGGGGGGTAGATACGGGCAGGGGGTGTTGGGGGAGGTAGATACAGGCAGGGGGTGGTGGGGGGGAGGTAGATACAGGCAGGGGGTGGTAGGGGGAGGGGTTAGATACAGGCAGGGGTGGTGGAGATGGGATCAGTGGCACGGACACTTATTTGCTCTTAGTGTCAGTGCCTCCAGCAATCCCTCCTTCAGCATGCTTTGTCCGTGCCACAGACAGCTCCTCCGCCTTCACGCTGTTGACTGACAGATGGTCAGCTGACTTTCTCCTGTCCTGACCATGACAGGTTATCGTCACTTGTCAGCAGCAATGGGGGGAGCCGCGGATAGGAGGGGCGAGCGGGCGGCGGTCGGGTATGGCAACAAGCGTTCTGCAATGCCATTAATTCTAACAGTCGCGCCGCCCGCGCAGTGTGATAAGCGGCGCCCCCTCCCCTCCCCACAGTAAAGTAAGGGGCATAGAGCAGCAGCCGGGAGTTCCGCCACCAACTTCTTGGGCAAATGGGCGTCCATGTGCTGCCCCCCCTTAAAGTGCCGTCTGGGACCCATGGTCCCACTCGGTCCCATGGTAGGGCCGGCCCTGTCAGTATCATCAACAAAGATAGAGTGACTGAGATCTAAGAGTGAAGCAAAGCATCTTGGGACATGTAGTCCAAGGAGCCAAGTTTTTGCATTCAGCTGGACTGTTTTGGACTACATATACCAGCCGGCCGGAGAAAGAGAACAGGATGCTAGGAGAGGTGACATAAAGCCTGTGTGACGGTGGGATTGTTCTCTTAGGACCGTGGCCTGGGACTGAAAGCAAATGACTCTGAGTGTGCTGTGGCCAAGCCGCGGCCTGTGCTAAAGAGAGAGAGAGAAAGGAAGTCATTGCGTTCGGGTGCTGGAGCATCCACTGCCAGCTACTTCTGACTGTCCAACGGCAGCCTGGAGGTCACTGTTCACACGTCCATGCCAGATCCAGCCAAGCTGCAGTGCGCTGTGCCACAGGGCAGCACCAGCCCTTGAGCCGGGCTCTACAGAGGCCTATCGCAGAGCCGCCACCTTTTTATACCAAGTGTTGTTGGGACTGATGAGCGGGCACTTGCCCATTCTGATACAAGTGATGTATCTGCAGGTGACACCATAGTCTTGTTCTTTCGCCTAAGCCTGGAGGACCTGGTGCTACACTTAGTCTTTGCTGAGCGGCAACAGTGTTCCTCTTTCCTCAGAACACCACAAGTATATTATGTAACACATTGCTTGTTAAGACGTCACCAGGCTTCTTCACCTCATTCTGATTACCAGGATATCTCAAGTACATCAAGAAAGAGCTAGCTGAAGACACAAGGCCTTCTTTCCTCTGAGGGACTACAGCAGCCTTTCTCAACCTTTTCAACACGAAGGAACCCTTGAAATAATTCTCCGGTCTCGGGGAACCCCTGCTAAAAATTAAAAATCTACAACTCATGATACATTAGTGTGATGGTCAATGGGAAGAATGCTCCCTACACTTGTGGTCATTGGGAAGAATGCTCCTTACACTTGTGGTCAATGGGAAGAATGCTCCTCACACTTGTGGTCATTGGGAAGAATGCTCCTTACACTTGTGGCCATTGGGAAGAATGCTCCTTACACTTGTGGCCATTGGGAAGAATGCTCCTTACACTTGTGGCCATCAGGAAGAATGCTCCTCACACTTGTGGTCAATGGGAAGAATGTTCCTTACGCTTGTGGTCAATGGGAAGAATGTTCCTTACGCTTGTGGTCAGTGGGAAGAATGTTCCTTACGCTTGTGGTCAATGGCAAGAATGTTCCTTACGCTTGTGGTCAATGGGAAGAATGTTCCTTACGCTTGTGGTCAATGGGAAGAATGTTCCTTACGCTTGTGGTCAATGGGAAGAATGCTCCTTACGCTTGTGGTCAATGGGAAGAATGTTCCTTACGCTTGTGGTCAATGGGAAGAATGTTCTTTACGCTTGTGGTCAATGGGAAGAATGTTCCTTACGCTTGTGGTCAATGGGAAGAATGCTCCTTTGACGGTATAGAGTGGCCGTATCTTTGGGAGGTGTTGAAGCGTTTTGGTTTTGGGGAAATATATATCCCTTGGGTGCATTTACTATACTATCGCCCCCAGGCGGCTATAAGAGAGGCGGGCAGACTGTTGTTTTCCTTTACTTTGGGGAGGGGCACCAGACCCCTGCTGTTTGCCCTGGCCATAGAACCCCTGGGAATCCAGATTAGAGACAACCCAGGTATCACCGGCTTCTGCTATGGAGATAGACAGGAGAAGGTGATGCTCTATGCAGGTGACACAATGATTCTGCTGGGTGATACAGAACAATCCCTGAAGGAGACAATGGAGACTATTACTTAAATTTTTGGGTCTCAAAATCAATTGGACCAAGTCTGCACTGATGCCAATTGATGGAGATCGGTTGCAGCAGGGGGATATCCCTGTAGCCACGTCCTTTAAATATCTTGGGATCTGGCTCCACAGATTAGGGAGTATAGTCTGCTCAACATTTCCCCCCCCCTTCTGGCGCGATTTCGGACGCATATAAAAACCTGGAACTCTCTATGTGTGTCAGTTGTGGGCAAAGTGAATCTTATTAAAATGATTCTCATGTCCCAACTGTTATACATGCTTCATAACTCACCCGTGGTAATCCCATTAGAAACTTTTAGGCCTCATACACACGGACGTATCTTTAAAAATAAACAAAACGTCGGGCCCGACGTCAAGGAAAAAAAATCTGCGTTTTTCGGCGTTATGCATCGGCGTTAGTGAGCGTCGGCGTCAATAGGCGTTTTTAAAAGAAAATCATCCCTCTGCTATTTTTCCACCTAAAAACGTCGGCGTCAAAAAACGCCGGAAAACGCCTGTACAATATTAGTTGGCGTTTTGCGGCATCGGCGTCAAAAAAATGCCAAAACGTTACAGCCTCAGAACGCGATGGCCGTGGGTTCTACTTTCAGCTCAGTAACGCCGACGCCATTTACAGCTGAAAAACGCCAACGTTTTTATGGGGCCATTGACTAACATGGAGAGCTGCAAAAAACGCCAGAAAACGCCGGCGTCAAAAAACGTCCGTGTGTATGAGGCCTTAGGATAGTAAATACTATTTTCCGTACATTAATTTGGAAAAATCATCCCCCTAAAGCTGGAACATCTGCAGTGCCCTAAGGACGACGGGGGTCTTGCATTGCCAAACCCGTGGCTGTATTACCTCGCATCGCAACTGCAACACCTGATAGGCACCATGGTGGCAGAGGGAGAACGGAACGATAGGAACCCTAGCGCCTCTGAGAGTGTTATGCTTCATACGGTGGGTGGAAGTTCTATTCCAACCGCCCTTGAGGCTTCAGTGTTTGGAAGGCCCCAAAAGATATGGAATAAGTCTAGACATCTCCAGGGTGTGACAGGAATAACTGAATTCAGTCCTATTTGGTCCAACGCTACTTACCCTGAGTTAGCCAAGTTGCAACATGCAGCCAGGTGGAAAAAATATGTTATTGTATATTTGAGGCAAATCTTTCATAATGATAAACTGCTTACCTTTGAGGCCCTGCGAGAGGCGTTTAACCTGCCACTATCCATGCATTTTTACTATATGCAACTGAGGCATGCAATTCTAGCCCAGGGTACTACCTCTGACTGGTCGGTGACCTCAGCATCCATGTTTGCTCTGCTTAAAGCAGCAGATACCTCCAAGGGATTTATATCTCAAAGCTATAATACGTTACTTCACCTGTATCTTAAAAAGCACCCCTTGAGAGTAAAGCCGAAATGGAAACAGGATGTAGGCCCACTTGACGAGGACCAATGGGAGGAGGCCTTACAGGCAGTAACAGTTTACTCCTTAAGTCTGACACAGTTATATACCCTTCTGAGAGTTTATTACACCCAGGGGAGGGCTGGCAGCCTTAGGCCTGGGGGGCAAGTCCAGTCAAGTGGCCCATTGAACCACCGAATCAGCTCACCATCCATGCCCACTTGGTTTTAGAATGGATATTGATGTTATGAAGCAAGACAAATATGATACAATGTGGTAACATAATTTAATGTTAATAGCAACAAAGGAGGTTTAACAAAAATAATGCATCAATGCCCACCAATGCAGCCTCACCAGGGCCTATTAGCTTAGCCTCATCAGTACCCATCAATGCAGCCGCACCAGAGCCTATCAAATGCAACCTGATCAGTGCCCATCAATGCAGGCTTGTCAGTGCCCATCAGCACAGCCGCCCCTGGGTGCCCCCTCCCCCCTTTGCCTGCAGTTAGTTGGTGGCCCCTGCTTCCTTCCTCCACAAGAAGAAAAAAGTGTGAGCGGGCAGCGGTCGTCAGCCATTTTGAATGTAAGTTAGGTTGGCTTGGGGGGCAATTGCCACCCTGCCCCCTGGCCCAGCCCTCCCCTGATTATACCCCTCACAGGTTACATAATATGGGACTACTCCCTACCCCAACATGCACCAGATGCAAGCGGGACCATGGCGACATGATCCATATGTTGTAGCGCTGCCCCAAACTACATGTATCCTGGAAGGGAGTGGTTGACACCTTGAATATAGTGTTCCAGGTGTCACCACTGTTAGATCCCAGACACTGTTTACTCAATCTTTTGTATGACTTTGAATGGGAACATCATACCTGTGAGGCCCTCACTAGCTCGTAAAATGATCATGGTACACTGGAAGTCTGAATCCCCTCCCATAGTCAAGGAATGGATAGTTGCAGTGGGGAACACATTACTTATGGAAAAAATTATTTTTTATTAGGGGATGTGCCCCTAAATTTGAGAAACTTTGGGGCAGATAATTGGAGGTACCGGGGCTTGCCCCGGTGAATTTGACTATGGACAGACTCTTGGGTCTGAATATGGGATAGTGCTGTGACTTGGTTGTACAGGGGCAGGATTGAGGGTAAGAGTCACCTATGCCGTTACCGCAATGTATGTACATGTGCTGATCAGGGGTGGGGGCTTGTTGATTATTGACTGTTATAAGAGATGTGCTGCTCGCCATGGATAATAGATTAGATGTATGGCTAATAATGTTGATGCTGTTTTCTTTTTCTGGACAGTGTAAAACTAAAACTAAATGAAACTTTTTTCTGGATAAAAAAAAAAAGAGTATTGCGTGAGTAATCTTCATATCCTGCAATCAGTCACTGTTTCTGTTCTACTATCTTATATCATCGGTATTAAGAGCATTTTGATACTATCTATACTTCCCACTGACACCACCGATTGTGGAAGGGAGTTCCACATCCTTACCTCTCTGCAAAACCTACTACGCTGTTTAAGGTTAAACTGCTTCTCCTCCAATCTCATTGTGTAGCCCCCGTGTCTTCTTACACTCCCTGAGACTGAAAATAATACTCCCTATGCTAGAATCACCATTAAAATATTTGTATATCGGGGGCGCATGCGCGGCGCAGAGCGGTCCGGACGTGCCCTTATGTAGCTCCGGAGCTCAGGGCACTGAAAACGGAAATACAGGGGCTATATGCTCGAATTTTAATCCAAAAAAACTGCTCACCCCCTGACTACAACACCCGTGTATGCCTGGAAGGAAAAAGAACTGCAAGCGCCGCTCTCAAGGCACTTTAACAGCTTATCTCCTCCGCTCCAAAGAAAAGCTGAAAATGACCAAAGATGGCGCCGGCTCATCTCCCACATGCTCCACGCTGGACTCTCAGCCCTCTGTTCCTGCATCTGAGGACCGTGAGTATTCACTCTCTCCTCCTGTCTTACTCACTAAAGCTGATTTAGAAGACAGCCTGACTGCTATGTATGAGAAAATCGCTACCAAATTACATAGTGAGATTAGTAAATCTACACAGGCTTTAACCCAGGAAATAGCCACATTAGGCTCACGCACCGACCGCCTTGAAGCCAAACATGATGAGCTTACATTAGCACATAATGACCTAAGGAAGGACTATGATGCTTTAGCAGAGAGCTTTTCACAAATTCAAGCACAAGTCGAAGATCTTGAAAATCGCAATAGAAGATGTAATCTGAGAGTGCGTGGGGTCCCAGAATCGGTCACCGACTTAAATCCAGCCATGCTGAAATTATTTCACTCCTTGGTCCCTAATAAACCAGACTCTGCTTTCCTATGCGATAGAATGCATAGAGCTTTACGTCCTAAACCTCCCCCAGATAAACCCCCACGGGACATAATTATGTGCTTTAAAGACTTTCTCATCAAAGAGGAAATTCTGAGAGCTTCCAGATCCAACTCAAACATAGTTTTGAATGGAATCAGGCTACAAATCTTCCCTGACATCTCACAAGCTACTTTGGAGCGCAGAAGGAACATGAGAGAAATTACATCTGTCTTGCAGAGTGCCAGAATTAGATATAGATGGGGGTTCCCATTCAAACTCTCTGTGCCACATAATGGAACACTTTACACAGTTTACAATATTACAGAGGGTAAAGACCTCCTAATCAAACTTGGCCTCTTGGAACCAGAACCACTGCTGCGTCTTCAAGCCACCCCCAGACCTTCACCTATATGGTCTACACCTGCATCTAGAAATGAAAACAGAAGAAACCGACCTCAGCCCCGCAACTTAAATACATAATTTTCTAATGCCTCCATCCCATCTGTTTTTCAATGCATTATATATCTATATTGGTTCCTGCATTTTATCTTTTATCTTTCTGATACTGTTTCTATAAATTAACCCTCATATGACATACGCTGTCTCCACAATTCTTTTTCATGGACACTGAAGAAACAGTTGGAACAGAGTAGAAGAATATACTCCAAAACATACTCCCACAAAAGACTTTTTCCCCCCTTTTTTTTTTTTTTTTTTTTTAACAGGTTGGGAACCTTCAGCTTAAAGGACGATTTTTATCTTTGGATAATATATATGCTATAGATAATAGACATAATGCTGGTTTATTTGTTTTTCACTATTGATACAGACCCCTTTTGTTGGTGGGATGGGGGGGATGGCGGATTCCCATCTGGGGTGATGCTGTTATCCTTTTTAAACCCAGACTATATTGCCCCCATTTTGGCTGGGGGTTCGCCGTCCCTGCTCCCTCTAAATGCAACCTAGGGGCCTGCTCACTAATTATCAATGTATGACAAGATATAATCCTATGCCCCATTGGCCGGCCTAATCTATAGAGACCTTCACACAAACGCAATATAGCTCTTTGGTACTCTGCTTATACCCTTCTCAGGCTGCACATTTAGATTATATTCTAAATTCCGTACAGCCCATTCGCCGTGTCTGTTTGACCCCACTCCTGTTGCAGGCCCCATGGCTTGCCTCAAACTAGCCGGTTTGGGCAGCCTTTTTGGACCTTCCCCCCCCCCTCCCCCCTCCAGGTTCTGGGGGCAGGGTGATGGAATCCTATTATGTGGTCTGCCACTGGACCGGGACAGTTGTTTGTCCCTACTTTGTTCAAAATGTTAGGCCATTTGACTTTTGGTCTCTTGGCCCCCATGTTTCATCAAAAATGTTTTATTTCATAGTTTTGATGGTTAATTACTTTTTACTTTTCGGAAGATCACTGCTTACTGGTACATCTAAGAAAATTTGCCTTCACTTCATTCACTATACCCTCCTCATTCAGCCTCCCAATCCAACACAACCCCCCCCTTGCGATCTTGAAATGACATCTGTTACTACATCCCCCTCTCCTCCAACCTGTGATCATCTTACCTCCATAGTCATATACCCCTTTATACTGATATGGCTATTAAAGTAATTTCACATAATGTACAAGGTTTTAACTCTCCTCATAAGCGAAGGAAAGCTTTTAGGCATTATAAGAAGCTAAATGCAGACATTATATTACTACAGGAGACACATTTCGACACTAATAACCACCCCACCTTTTTTGACAAAAAATATCAACAACACTATTATACCACTTTCCATAATAAAACAAGAGGTACCGCCATATTTATAAAAAACTCACTTATATTTGAAACCCTCCATATTTTCAAAGACCCTGAAAGTCGCTATATTATAATTCAAGGTAAAATCAATGGTCGTAATATCACGATAGCCTCAGTATATGCACCTAATGAAGCTCAATCCACTTTCTTCAGCAATTTTTTCAAGTGTTTAGAGAAGTATACCTCTCCCCACCTTATTGTGGGCGGAGACTTCAACCTAGTGGCACATCACTCATTAGATAGAAACTCCCCATCTCTGTACTCTAAAACTTTTTCTAAATCACTTCACAAATCTCTAAATTCCCACCAACTAATTGATACTTGGAGATCTCACAACATAGGCATAAAAGAATATACCCATTTTTCACACCCACATAATAGCTTTTCTAGACTTGACTACATTTTTTCAACCCCTATTATCCTAGCCAACTCCTATAATGCTCAAATTATTCCATATCCCTGGTCTGACCACCACATGGTTTCATTTGAGACCTCCTATATAGGCCTCCCCTCCTCCCCATTTTCGTGGAGATTAAATAACTCCCTACTATCCGATCCTATCAGCTTCCAACAGATCTCTAAAAGTATCGAAGAATACTTTATCCATAATAACACAGAAGACATCTCCCCATCAACACTATGGGTCGCCCATAAGGCTGTCCTGAGGGGTCAATTAATTAAAATCTCCTCTGGGAAAAATAAAGCTAGGGTTGCTGAAATTAACTCTCTCTCTATGGAACTTCACACCCTATACAATCAAATTAGTTCCTCCCCTACCCCTTCTCTCATACATTTGATTAATAATACACGCCAAGCACTGGATGCTCTACTAGCTAATGACACAGAGAAAAGCTTTAGATTTTCTAAAGCTAAGTTCCTTTTACACGCCAACAATACCTCCTCCATGTTCGCTAGAAAACTCAACCAATTCATTAAGCCCCCACACATATACAAGCTACGCGACTCCAATGGTGGTCTTGTCTCTCATCCAAAAGATGTACAAAAGATATTCTTAAACTTTTACAAAAACCTGCTCTCAAATCCACATTCAGCCCCATCCTCATCTGCTCTTAATTGGCTAGATAATATTCAACTCCCCTCTCTTACCCCACAACAAACTGAAATTCTAAATAAACCATGCTCTGACTCAGAAATTTCAGATATAATTAAATCTCTAAAATCATCTACAGCCCCTGGGCCAGATGGTTACTCAACACTCTATTACAAAAAATGTGCCCCTCTCCTTGTTCCACACCTAACTAAACTCTTCAACCTCATACTAGACGGCCATCATTTCCCTCCAGAAATGACACTGACCAATATGTCCCTTATCCCCAAACCTCACAAGGACCACACCTTACCTCAAAACTTCCGCCCTATCTCTGTCCTCAACAATGACCTAAAAATCTTTGGCAGACTATTAGCAGATAGATTGGCTATAATTGTTCCCTCTTTAGTACACGTTGACCAATCGGGCTTTATCAGAGATAGACAACTCACAGATAATATTAGACTTGTTCAGAACATTATTCAAGATGCTCATAACTCCTCTCACCAACTATGTTTGCTAAGCCTTGATATCGATAAAGTCTTCGATAGTGTGAGCTGGGGTTACTTAGACCATATCTCAGGTAAATTTGGCATTTCAGATGCGTTTTTTTATGGCTACAAAGCTTTATACCACAACCCCTGCACGAGAATCAGAATCCCAGGTAGCAACTCTGAGTTCTTCCCGCTTAATAGAGGTACGAGACAGGGCTGCCCCCTTTCCCCTTTATTATTTGCATTGGCCCTTGAACCCCTTGCTTGCGCTATTAGGAATAATCCAAATATTTTGGGGTATCCAAAAGGTCCCTTCGAATACAAAATCAGCTTTTATGCAGACGATGCCATTGTATTCCTGTCTAATCCACTACAATCTATTCCTGCCCTTATCGCAGATCTCAAGATGTTTAAAGATTTATCAGGCCTAGGAATTAACCACTCCAAATGCTCCATCATCCCAATTAATATCCCCCTCAATATCGCCTCAGACATCAAAACGAAATTCTCCTTTTCCTGGTGCACAAGCCCAGCTAGATATCTGGGTGTCTTGATTTCTTCTGACCCTAAAACCTTATTTCAAAACAACTTTCTAAGCTTATTTTCTCAAATTAGGGACCTCCTTAAAACATGGTCTACTTATCGTATCTCTCTGTTGGGTAGAATATGTGCAATTAAAATGTGCATCCTCCCGAAGATTCTATTTCTTTTCCGGGCACTGCATATAAATATTCCTAGATACAAAATTGATACCCTACAGAGAGATATCAATAAATTCCTTTGGTCCAACAAAAGACCAAGATATAGTAATGAAATGCTATACCGCCCACAAAGAGACGGTGGCCTAGGTCTCCCCAACCTTTGGTTATATTACTCAGCCTCTAGGTTATCGCAGATATCTCAATGGTTCTCCTCAAATAAAACTATCCCTTGGCTTTTGTTTGAATCTACATCCATTGCACCCTATAACTTACAAGGGATCATCTGGTCTACTCAAAATCTCCACAAACATATTCGACCCCGAAACTTTATTGTTTCCCAAATGCTACAATTTTGGCACCACCACAATTCCAAATTCAAGCTTTCCTCTCCGACCCCTCCCCTCGCTTCTTTTAGTGGTGAGCCTAGTTTTACTTCCGCTTTCAACAATAATTCAGATTTTGACATTTGGAATTGAAATAACTTAAATACTATCTCATCATTGATGGAGAATAATCAATTTATCCCTTTTGACCTTCTTCAAGTAAGATTTAACCTTCCACCTTCACAGTATGAAAACTATACCCTTATCAGAAACTTTTTTTGCTCACGTTACCCAATTACTTCCCCACAGTCTATTTCCCCCTTTGAAAAAATCTGTATAGACACTCCCAGAGCAAAAGGCCTAATTTCTATGCTATACTTACAAATCAACAATGTTGACAGACCAATCAAATCAAATATAATGGTAAAATGGGAGACTGAACTAAACCAGACTTTCTCCATTTTTGACTGGAACAAAATGGTGAAAAATCTCAATAGAAGCAACAGATCCCCAGCCTTTAGAGAAACCCCTATCAAAATTATCACTAGATGGTATTTCACTCCACAAAAACTTCACACATTTTACCCCACATGTTCCGATAAATGTTTCAGAGGTTGTGGATGTCTGGGCACTCTAGTACATATTTTCTTAGATCACTATTAAAACTATCC
>BLSH010016179.1:626211-639619 GCA_018402905.1 Glandirana rugosa | reverse complement strand
TCACGTTACCCAATTACTTCCCCACAGTCTATTTCCCCCTTTGAAAAAATCTGTATAGACACTCCCAGAGCGTCTCAATCAACAAATCAACAATGCTGACAGACCAATCAAATCAAATATAATGGTAAAATGGGAGACTGAACTAAACCAGACTTTCTCCATTTTTGACTGGAACAAAATGGTGAAAAATCTCAATAGAAGCAACAGATCCCCAGCCTTTAGAGAAACCCCTATCAAAATTATCACTAGATGGTATTTCACTCCACAAAAACTTCACACATTTTACCCCACATGTTCCGATAAATGTTTCAGAGGTTGTGGATGTCTGGGCACTCTAGTACATATTTTCTGGGATTGTCCATTCCTGAGACCCTTTTGGGATAATGCTATGTCTCTATTACATAAAATAACTAATTATACTATTACATTCACTCCCCAGATATGCTTATTATACTCTTCTATCCCCGATATCCCTCAGCCAGTAATGGAACTGACACATACATTACTAAGCTCTATTCAGTGGACTATCGCTTGTAACTGGCAAACTTCAAACCTCCCATGGCAACAAGTTCTAAACCGCATGGAAATGACTAAATTGACTGAAAAAATACTACATACAATAAATGATACACTACATATATTCCAGGCCAAATGGAAATTCTGGCCAATCCCCCAAGTTGGCTGATTTATATTTACTATAAGTATTTCTTTTTTGTCAAACCTACAATCTCATATGCAAATATGTACCATAAATGCCAATGATACTTGTACTCATAATCTCATTGTACCTTTCCTGTTATGGCAAATATGTCTCTAACTATTTTTACTCCTGTAAGATCTTCCAATAAAAACTTTTGTAAAAAAAAAATATTTGTATATCACTATCATATCTTCTTTCAAGCATCTCTTCCCTTCTCCATTCCATGGAGGGGAGGAGCCAGGAGCGTCGTTGGGGGACCCAAGAAGAGGAGGTCTGTGGCCGCTCTGTATAGAAATGGTGTTTGGCCCCCCTCCTGTTCCCCCCAATGGACCTATAGCAGATGGTATTTTAGATCGTAAGGGCCAGCGAGAGCTGAAGTTTAACATTCATATGGCTGATCACCCACTAGTGTAATGTCAATTAACACTCATGTAGGGAGGGTTACACATGCATACTCAGATAGCAAGCAAATGACTTAAGGTTCTTCTCACTCCCACCTGTACATCTCAAAATGGGAGCAAGACTTGGCAGTCTCTATAGATTTATATAATAGAACAGAATTACCCCTGGGACTCTTTAGGTAAAGGCACCCCAAATTAAAGTAGAATAGAGTAAAATATATACATTTTATTGATTACAATTTTCATTAAAAGAAGCAAAGTACATGATAAAAATTGGAAAATACAACGTTTGTATAGTATCCCATGTGTACAAAAAATTTTAAGAGCAAAGCACAATCACGCTAGCAATGGTATTGCCACAGGGTCCTGACATGTTTCGGAAACTATTTATTCCTTCCTCAGGGTACATGAAGCGTGTGCACTGTATGGTCTATGAATATACAACATATCAATAATAAGTCATATGAAATATGGTATTTATGCAAATTAGGCAGAGCACAGATAGAGTACAGATGCTATGGCACATCATATATATTGCACATGGCAACAATACATATAATTATAACCAAATTATTTGAAAAAATGCATATTTAAGCAAGAGGTTTTCAACTGGCTCAAAGGGAATGAGACTAAAGAAATATATACACATATTGAACATTTACAGACTTGTTGTGGTATTGCCTGCGTCTGTGGCCAGAAATTCCTAGACCCCCCGGTGGCCCCGGGATATATAGTGTTTGAGTTCACAATGGGTAATGTGAATCTCTCTTGTAGGTGATACCTGTAAGGATGGCGATTCCACAAATAAGCCCCCTCAAGGATCACAACATCATTGAGGGACGATCTGTGAGGCAATTAAAGGGAGATAACAATCTCCTTCAATGATCCAAAAGGAAAAACTGTAAGGGGCATACAAAGAAGGGGAGGGTTTTAGGTGGTATCCCAAAACCAAACTTTTGTCTGATAAACAATTGGGTAGTTAGTTAGAGTATTACGGTAAGATGTTCAATTGCATGTAAATAGCCCCATCATGACGTCCACTGTCCAGAGATGTATGCTTAGTATGGACGACTGGGGCAGATTATATAGAGGCAAGTTAAAAAATGGTCCACCCCTTGCTGTAACCAAGCCAATAGGATTGTACACAATGGACAAGTATGTCCAACACCTTTGTGGTTGCAGCCCCCACAGCATGAGTCAATGGTGGCTGCTAGAGACTCCATGTCCTTCCCTCTACGTGATCCCCCGGCGGAGCGGTGTCCAGCGTCACCGCACACATGTGGCGCGATGATGTCAGATGTTGCATGGAGGCCGCCATGTCTGAAGCTGGAACGCCAGGGGGGAGGCTCAGGACCGCCGCAGCGACGCGCAGCGGCCATCCACCCCCTCCAGACAGTGCCATGCGAGAGATCCTTCTTCACTCCAGTTTTGGGGAATTGAGAGGATCTTGCCCACATGGAGGGGCTCTAATAGAGCGAGGGAACTCTCAAAGAGAGAAACTAAATGGATTTATTTTCCCCATACTTTGAGTCCTGGGGGGTTGAATATTGAGTTAGATCTCAATTGCTTTATTAGTAATTATTAATATTAACTGTAAATATATTTGAATTTATGGGTCTTTGTTGGATAGGCAAACAATAGTCTACATGTTAGAAGTAAGGGGTTGACTGAAGGTTATCTTTTTCTATATATATGTAGCCAATGTCCCCCGTGCAGCTTTCCTGGGAGCAACCCTCATCCACACCCTTCAAAAAACATCAGCCAAGGATCTTCTACATATCGTCACGGATCCTTAAGGTCTGCTCTGACTCACGCCCTTTCCAGTTGGATTGATGAAGACCGTGGTTCCATTGGTTTCATTGGATATAATGCAATACCCATATGAGTCAAATCTGGATGGTCTTCTATATACAATGGGTTACAGATAGAGGGATGAGCTGCTGATTGGACGAATGTCTAGGACAGCCTTTCTCAACCTTTTCAACACAGAGGAACCCTTGAAATAATTCTCTGGTCTAGGGGAACCCCTGCTAAAAATTAAAAATCTACAACTCATGATACATTCGTGTGATGGTCAATGGGAAGAATGCTCCTTACACTTGTGGTCATTGGGAAGAATTACCCTCTTACAGATAGCTAAAAAGTTCAATGGTATCATTGGGAATTTATCTGAGAGGTAGAAATTGATCATTGCTCAAGGAACCCCTATCAACCTCTGGAGGAACCCTAGGGTTCCACGGAACCCTGGTTGAGAAACCCTGGTCTAGGAGCTGAACCTTCACCCATTTTGTTTGGTCCATCAGTGAGATTGGTCGATTACGCTTGATTTTGGGGTTTTCTGGTAAGAGTACCTACCCTATTATTTAGCTGGTGGAGGATCACTATGCATGCCGGTGGTAGTGGAAAAGCACCATTTGCAAGGATATTCATTTCTATGGATTAATATTTTGGACAGTTCACTTTATATGCACCTTATATGGACATTTACTTTATATGCACTTTAATATATAATTTGTTTATACCAATTGAAATACAAATGGGGTGGTTATGGGTTCCCCAAGTTTATTTGTAATTATATATTAATTGCCTATTCCTCTCATTTATTAAACTACTAAAACTCTGATGACAATAATGCTAATAGTATGATAGTAGGATTAGCTTCTATCTACATATATATAAAAATAATCAATCACTCTACTTCAATAAAGCAAAGATTACATTTATTATAAGGAAAACAGAAATGCTAACATAAAAACGCTAAGAAAATATCATAGAGCCTATAACATAAATAACATAAGGTGATACTTAGACTGTCCTCAAAATGTTGTTCTGGCTGGCCTGATGGTAGATGAGAGAGAGGATATATGGGGTTCCTCGGCCTTTTAAACTCATTCATACATCATCCACACACACCCGCCCAACGCCGGCCTACTTATGCATTCTGTCCAATGGTGACAGACCTGAGTCTGTCCCTAGGAAGCATGCCTGGATTGTCCACTAGAGGCAGTATATGTCCATTTATCACTCACAGCTGACCTATGATCATTTTGGGGTCAGCTGGTCCCTTTGATGTCACGTAATCAGGAACTGTTAATTTACACCTCTGCAGGAGATCTCCTCTGGCTTTCTCTACCACTACACCTCATCGCAGGGGGTGTATGGATATTTCCTGGAAGGATATGGCCATTTACCAACACCCCACTGTGTCAACTTGTCCAGATGTCTTTCGCTCCCACACAGTGACCAGACAACTTTGGCCTGTCATATCCGTAACACTCCAGAACTATGATATTAAATCAGGTGGCCATCCAACATATGCCGCTTTGGGCCTGAAGGGCACATACCACCCTTCTTCATAGACAGCCTCCGTGGCAAAGTCCATAAATGTATGTCTTCACATGTTGTGCTTCATGTGCCGCTTTGCCTGAAGGGCACACACCTCCCTTCCTCTGGAACAGCTCCAATGGCACAGTCCATAAATGTCTTAACATGTTGTGCTTCCCAACATGTGTGACTTTGCCTGAAGGGCACACACCTCCCTTCCTCTGGACCAGCTCCTATGGCACAATCCATAAGTGTCTTATCATGGGTTTCCCAACATGTGCCGCTTTGCCTCTGGGTGATTCACCTACCACCATTCTTCAGCGACCGCATCTATGGCACCATTCAGTGTTTTCTCCTTCCTGGTCTCTTCATGAGGGGGTGCAATATAGGCCAGGGGTGTCCATTCACTCACCATTCACCAACACACACTCCGAGCCACGTTTCAACCAGCTTCCACATACAGAACCTCGAGGAGGGCCTTATTCACCCATATTACTAATCTAATACAGGTATGTCAAACTATACTATCACACAAATCAATCCGTTACCATATTATATACATGTACATTCTAATCACCGCCTTAAACATCCCACCCCCAAACTCTTATAACCCTTCATTGTGTATACGGGGCAGGATTAGGCAGGCTTGTTCAATATGGCAATTCTGGCATAAATGCGGTGCGCTGTGACCCTGAATTGGCAGTAAAGCCTCCAACTTGTACGCCGAGACCTTACCGTCAATTCGTCCCTCAACTTGCATAGATAAATGCGAGACCTTTCTATATAAATGTCGAGTCCAACAACACATGCCAACCTGCACCAAAGATGAAACTGCAGCAACAATGAGTAATACTACTATGGGATGTATCAAATAATTCAAAATACCATTGGCCTTACAGGAATGCTCGAAAATTACCTCCCACCAATACCCTTTAGCATCATCCTCTAGTTGATGCACTACCTCCTTTATTTTATTCTGATCATGGTAGATGACTATAGTAGCATTAGCTCTTTCTTGCTGCAGTACCCTCATCAGGTTCTCATCCCTATCCCAATCTGTTAACCTTTCCTGTATCCTTTTCCCCATACCCAGATTCAGGGCACTTTGACTAACAGGGCGGTCATAATTGACATCCACAGACAGATTGGCAACATGCGGTACCACATACTTCCACCCCTGTGTCTGGATTTCAGAAACATCACCCAGGGTACACCATGCACCTCTAGCTATTGTTAGGTTCATGGCGCACCCCGTTTCCATGA
This sequence comes from Glandirana rugosa, assembly GCA_018402905.1. Taxonomy (NCBI): domain Eukaryota; kingdom Metazoa; phylum Chordata; class Amphibia; order Anura; family Ranidae; genus Glandirana; species Glandirana rugosa. The sequence continues at coordinate 633,931 of BLSH010016179.1, read as the reverse complement.
CCAATATTACATTGGTATCCTTTAGGACAAAGAAGCACACTCTTCTATGCCCCAAATAATACACAGGCTCCTTCCCGGCAGTGTTTTCCCCATCCAGAACACAGAGTGAAGCATCTTCCCAACATTCCTCGTTCACCACCTTGTACTGTCCTGGCATACACAGGATGTCATGTCTCCGACAGAGGGAAATATCAACCTGTCTCCAGCTTCCCTCCTTTCTGATCACATGTGGGTAATTTAGCCTCGGATGCAACAAGGTAGACTCCCCAGTCAGTATGCCCATTGATACCACAGAATATACAGACCGAGTCTGCATTCCTGTATATGGGATCAACGAGGAAGCCGAACACCTCTCATAATCCAAACTAGCGCAGCCCAACCAGGCATTAGACCACCACTTTGGATTAGTAAAAACTATGTGTTTTGACAACATCTTACTGAGCTGTGAAGCTAACTCATAAGGCCACTGTCCCTTATGCCGAGACTGCACAATCAGCTTGATGTTGGTTGATAATTCCGCCTGCCCCTGCGTGCACGCCAAAGCCCATGATACATTCTTGCCTTGTACCACCACACTCTCTACCAACCTCTCCAAATGGTAGATAAAATCTTGAGCCATTTTAACCTGGGGCATTCAATTGAATGTTATTAAAGATGTCAATAATCTCTATCTGAGAGAGAGTTTGATCCTCAGGATACTGACATTCATTTCATTAATAACACCCATCCCCACTCCTATTCCCCCAATGTAGTGCTGAATACATTCCTCCTCTTTCGGCTGCTCCTCAGAAATAAGTGGCCTGAATGAACCTCATTCTGTGTCCACACATCTCTGGGAGCACGCCACTGGTACAACGGCCACACTTGATTCAGTGTATATTCAGCACACATAGGGTAATACATTTTTATCAACCACTGTGAGACGTTGAAGTGCCATGTGGTGAAGGCATACTGTACCCTGGTAGCCAGCAAATGGGAAGAGCTTAGAACCATTTGTAGCAGTTCCGCTCTTTCCAACGAAGCATGTTTTTGTGAATTGACATGGGCATCGCCTGTGCAGGGTTCCAACTGCTCAGGTGAGACATCAACCAGGTGTATTTCCCTTATGTCCAGTTCTGGTGTCCCACCTGTCCTGTATCCGATACCTTCTCTATAGGACTGCTAGAATTGAGACACCACCCCTACAAGGAAATTCTTACCTCGTTGATGTGTCATCTGGAGCTCTCCAGTCTGGCCAACAGACATCTAAGTGTCAGCCTCCTGGGTACCTACACCATGTTAATTCAGTTATGCCAATACACTTCACATATTAAAAACATATTTCCTTCTTTCAATTCTTCACCAAAAAAACAAAAACATATTTTTCTTTTCTTGTTTTGCAGGATTGGATATGTTATACTATTTCCCTAACCTCCAACCCATTGCACTTGTATACACAGTATTTCTATATTCATGAGAGGTTCCACAAGCCTAGTTGATGGGCACAGTCTTTCAGATGCAGTGTTGACACTAGATTGTCCATAAGAAAAAGAAACCTTATATTGCAAATATTAATCGGAATCTTGGTTTGTCCCTTCTCTCCTGACAGTTTGTCAGAACAACTTTGTGACCTGGCATGGCACAGACCAACTACCACCCAGATGAACATCTTTCACCTCTCCAATCTTTCGCTCCACCAGGACTCTGGAAGTGAAAAACAAGGGCAGAATCAAATTCTTATCCGCAATATCTATTCGCTTGCATTTTCTTACAGAACCTCCCTTGGAACCCAGGAACTCAGTTTTCCTGGCCTCTGCAACTCTGAACAGACTATTAAACCAGCCAATGACTACTATAGGCTCAACCCACTCTAAACTGAATTCCCATGATAAGGAAAAAACAAAAAATAAAAATAACTGCTGCTTTCCCACTGTTCTCATTTTGAACATAAAAAAAACCATAAAAAACAAACAAACAGAATGCGTGTATCTGTTACCTAAAACCTACACACTAACTTCCCTTTCAGGTGGACAAAACCTAAACATTTTGGGATTTTTCCACCTGAATGAAAATAAAAACAAAAGACTTAAAAAAAACTCAGTTACGGGCCACTGTAACTTTCTGCCAGCTCCTGCCTCAAGCAAACTATTCAGTTGCTAATTTAGGGCCTATTCACTGACCCCCCTTTCAGGTGGACTAAACCTAACAATTTAGCATTTTTCCACCTGAACAAAGCAAAACTAAGGCCTCATACACACGGGCGTTTTGCACGCCGGCGTTTGTAGGCATTTTTTGTAGCTCTCCATGTTATTCAATGGCCTTCTAAAAACGCCGGCGTTAGTGAGCAGTAGAGGGCGTCGGCGTTAGTGAGCTGTTTTTAGAACGCGGGACCATCGCGTTCTGTAGCTGTAGTGTTTTGGCGTTTTTTGACGCCAATCGGCAAAACGCTCACTAACGCTTGCTAACGCCGTACCTGCGTTAACAAGCGTTTTTTGACGCCGGCGTTTTTAGGTTGAAAAATAGCAGAGGACTGATTTTTTTTTAAAAAACGCCTATTGACGCCGACGCTCACTAACGCTCGCTAACGCCGATGCAAAACGCTGCAAAAAACGCAGATTTTTTAAAAAACGTCGGACCTGGCGTTTTGCTTATTTATTATAAAGCGCCCGTGTGTATGAGGCCTAAAAATCAAAGTAAATGAACAAAAATTGAAAAAACTACAAATAAATCAATAACCAAAAAAACAAATAAAAAAAATAAAACAAAAAAATAAAACAAAAATAGTAAGAGGGAAAAAAAAAAAACAAATACGAAGGAGAGAAAAAAAAAAATACTAATATTTTTAAGAATAAAAATCCAGAGGCTTACCCTTGAAAATACTACAAAATACATCAAGGTCCTCCATAATATTTCAAAAATTAAAAGCCAAAACAAAAGACTCGCATCTAAACCTTATTCCTCGCCAAGCAACGTTAACCTTAAAATTCTTACCATCGCTGAAATTCACTAAGGGCTGCTAACAAAGGATTTGTCTCCCGCTATACCCGTGTGAACATGTGGCTGCCTCCATTTTAAATGTATTCAGCTGCTCCAAATACACATGCCTTTCCTGTCTTAACTGACTATTTTCAGTTTGTAGTCTCAGCATCTGGGTTTTAAAGGGGACGCGGGTTTGATAACTATGGCCTCTATGCCTCGGATTGTTACCCCACCTGGCGGAGTAAACTTCATAACGCCTCGGTGTAGTTTTAGGGTACTGAGATTTTCTCTGCATATTATTGTTATTAGACATCAAACAATATCTTGCAATGTGACCCCACTTTTTGCAGGCGAAGCACTTGAGAGCTGGTCTCCCTGCATAGGCCTGTCTATAAGTATATGGCGATGGAGACCCACGTTTCTGCATAACATTGCTATGTTTGGAATCACCCGACATTACACTGTCATTGTCTGAGGAGTAATCGCTAACCATGGACTCATCCGAAGTCTCCACTGTTACATAGCTACTGTTCTCGAAAAGATCAGGCGTGTTCTCCATTTCAGCACCTGAATCAATTTCAAGAGCAGTTATAGCATTTTTGTCTAAATACTCCTCCTCCACATTGCCAGCATTGATTCCAGCCAGAGCAATATCATTTGCATCAACCAGAGCATCCGGTTTCCCTAATTGTTGTTCTTCCTGTTTTACCACATTGATACTGCTCAGCATTGGCATATTTGTAAGATACTTGTTTTATGGTCATCTGAGCTTCCTCTAGTTCCACTTTAAACATTGTTATCTTACACTCATTTTCAGCTTCTCTTTGATTTAAATAAGCTAAACAACTTTCTCTTTGTTTACATGTTACCTGCAATTCACTAATTTTCTGTTCCAATATACACTTCTCATTAATTAACTGTTCAATCTGATCACAAATTTGCATCTGCCTTTGCAGCCATTGCTACTATGTTTTTACTTACGCTTTCAATTGTGCTTCCTAACTGTGTACGTTCTTTACACCATTGCAATTCTTTTTGTTCCGCAATTTCTTTCATTTTAAATAGCATACATACAACATTCGCTATTCTTGCTTTTTTACCCTTTTTAGATGATGATTTATATTTCAAATCCTGGTTCTGAATCTCACATTGTTTTAATAAATCATCAAATTGGTGGGTCATTGTATTTTCTGCCAAAGTCTTAAACTTAGCACATGCATGCTTTTCAATGAACATTCCGATGCTCTCCATTGATATACTAATTACTTTCACACTTAAGCTTGCTTGACCAGTTTGTCTATTTTACGGCAGCAGCTGACTACACACTGCTCACCCACACAGACGCACAACCACACAGACAACTTCGTTAACTCATAGGGATTTGTAATATTACACAACTCCCCATTACCAACTGTACCCCAACACCTCAGATTCCAGGTCCCTAGACCTTTCTTGGAGCCAGAAATCTTTTTCACTTTCCCGTGGGTACAAAAAAATATAATCTATATTTCTCCCACTTTCTCCTCAAAGATGTATGGGTTCTCCTATAAATCTGCAGGGTACCTCAGTTAACCAAGGGTGATCAACCCTTCCTCGCTTGCAGAATTGCACAGCAAACAGGCCTAACAACTTCGCAAATTTGCATTAACAATACAACAAACTTTAACACATACAATACAATACACATATACTAGCCAAAAATCTCACCACCAGATATGCGCGTCCGCTCACTGATGAAATGTTTTCACAGAACTTTTACAATCCCTCCAGGCTTCAGGATTCACGAACCAGCGCAAATGTCCACCGCAGAGAGATACCTTCAGTTCTGATTGCTCTTGTAGAGGACTCCTTCGCTTAGAGGAACTCAAGACAAAAAATATATCAGGGTTATGGATTCTGTGTAGGACTCTTTACACGCTCCTTTTGAGGGTGCCAAAGAAAGTATCTACACTCCTGCTTCTGGGGTGCCAAATGAAATAAAAATGTGGAAAGAAGTAATTTATTATAAGGAAAACAGAAATGCTAACATAAAAACGCTAAGAAAATATCATAGAGCCTATAACATAAATAACATAAGGTGATACTTAGGCTGTCCTCGAAATGTTGTTCTGGCTGGCCTGATGGTGGATGATAAAAGAGGAGATATGGGGTTTCTTGGGCCTTTTAAACCCATTCATACATCATCCACACACATCCGCCCAATGCCGGCCTACTTATGCATTCTGTCCAATGGTGACAGACTTCCTTTCCTTGAGTCTGTCCCTAGGATGCATGCCTGGATTGTCCACTAGAGGCAGTATATGTCCATTTATCACTCACAGCTGACCCATGATCATTTGGGGTCAGCTGGTCCCTTTGATGTCACGTAATCAGAAACTGTTAATTTACACCTCCGCAGGAGATCTCCTATGGCTTTCTCTACCACTACACCTCATCGCAGGGGGTGTATGGATATTTCCTGGAAGGATATGGCTATTTACCAACACCCCACTGTGTCAACTTGTCCAGATGTCTTTAGTTCCCACACAGAGACTAGACAACGTTGGCCTGTCATATCCGTAACACTCCAGAACTATGATATTAAATTAGGTTGCCATCCAACATATGCCGCTTTGGGCCTGAAGGGCACATACCACCCTTCTTCAGAGCCAGCCTCCATGGCAAAGTCCATAAATGTCTTCACATGTTGTGCTTCATGTGCCGCTTTGCCTGAAGGGCACACACCTCCCTTCCTCTGGAACAGCTCCTATGGCACAATCCATAAGTGTCTCCAGGCCTGTCATATCTGTAACACTCCAGAACTATGATATTAAATCAGGTTGCCATCCAACACCGTGATAAAAGCGATTTGCTATGTGGTACTCATGGTATGGGAGGGTCAACATATTTTCTAAAATACAGGTACATCTCAAAAAATGTATTTATTTCAGTAATTCAATTCAAAAAGTGAAACTCATATATTTATATATTAATGCGTTACACACAGAGTGATATATTTCAAGCATTTATTTCTTTTCATTTTGATGATTGTGGCTTACAGCAAGTGACACCCCAAAATTCAGTATTTCAGAAAATGAGAATATTGTGAAAAAGTTGAATATTGTAGACTCATGGGCTCACACTCTAATCAGCTAATTAACTCAAAACTCCTGTAAAGGTTTCCTGAGCATTTAAATGGACTCTCATTCTGGCTCAATAGGTTACACAATCATGGGGAAACTGCTGACTTGACAGTTGTCCAGAAGACAGTCATTGACACCCTCCACAAAGAGGGTAAGTCACAAAAGGTCATTGCTAAATAAGCTGGCTGTTCATAGATTGCTGTATCCAAGCATATTAATGGAAGGTTGAGTGGAAGGAAAAAGTGTGGTAGAAAAAGATGCACAAGCAATAGGGATAACCGCAGCCTTGAGATGATTGTGCTGCAAAGACCATTCAAGAATATGGGGGGGAGATTCACAAGGAGTGGACTACGGCTGGTGTCAGTGCTTCAAGAGCCACCACACACAGACATACCCAGGGCATGGGCTACAACTGTCGCATTCCTTGTGTCAAGTTACTCCTGAACCAGAGACAACGCCGGAAGCGTCTTACCTGGGCTACGGAGAAAAAAGGACTGGACTGTTGCACAGTGGTCAAAAGTCCTCTTTTCGGATGAAAGTAAATTTTGCATTTCATTTGGAAATTGCGGTCCCAGAGTCAGGAGGAAAAGTGGAGAGGCACAGAAGTTGCATGAGGTCCAGTGTGAAGTTTCCACAGTCAGTGTTGATTTGGGGAGCCATGTCATCTGCTGGTGTTGTCCACTGTGTTTTATCAAGTCCAAAGTCATCGCAGCCCTCTAGCAGGATGTTCTAGAGCTCTTCATGCTTCCCTCTGCGGACCCTCAACTTTATGGAGATGCTGATTTCATTTTCCAGCAGCACTTGGCAGCGCCCACACTGCTAAACTTATCAATACCTGGTCACATGATCATGGTATCACTGTGCTTGATTGACCAGCAAACTAGCCTGACCTAAATTCCATAGAGAATCTGTGGGGTATTGTCAAGAAGATGAGAGACACCAAACCCAACAATGCAGACGATCTGAAGGCCGCTTTCAAAACCTAGGCTTCCATAACTCCTCAGCAGTGCCACAGGCTGATCGCCTCCATGCCACGCCGCATTGATGCAGTAATTCATGCAAAAGGAGCCCTGACTAGAGTTGAGCGAACCTCTGGAAGTTCGGGTTCTGCTGGTCCGGCCAAACTTCGGGACAAAGTCCGGGTCCGGGTCCGGACGTAACCCGAACGATCGCACGTACACCGAACCCCATTGAAATCAATGGGGACCCGAACTTTTAGGCACAAAAATGGCTGTAACTAAGTCCTGGAAAGCCCTAGAGGGCTGCAAAAGGAAGGAAATAACTTTAAATATTTAAAAAAAAATAAAAACATAAAAAATGCAAAAATGGAGGTGAATGTGGATAATCTTAAAACTGTGTCTGAAAAGTATTAATTAACGGTAGAAGCCATATAACTGTTCTAAAATCATCTTCAAACTAGGGCAAGTGCCCTACAAATAAATGGGGATAGGGAAATCCCGTGAACGGGATCAAACTTCTACTAAAATCTTGTCAATATACCGAAGATGGCAATTAATTATGAAAAGTCTGTGTCAAAATTCTAATAGGTGTAAGTGGAGGTAAAAACGTAAAAAATACAAAAATAAAAAAAAATTTATAAATTTCAATAAAGGAAGGAAAACGTCGGGAGATCCCGAAAG
>BLSH010016179.1:601243-613547 GCA_018402905.1 Glandirana rugosa | reverse complement strand
AACACACGGTAACTCCACCACTAACTCAAATGTTCATTAAAAACCCCCCCCCCTCCTAAAAATTACTTGTAAACTCAATCACCACCTCAATGGCACACAAATCCATTTGACTTTCAACTGTGATCTGTGGTCATTATGATTAGCTTAGAATGAAAAGAGCTTTCCTTTCCCTGGTAATGCAACTGAAGAAAACAATCAACTATGGGTGACAAGACGCTGTCACCAGGATCTCCGGAATAAAGTTGTGGATGGGCACAAGTCAGGAGATGGATACAAAGACTTTATCGATGGGTAGAAGCAGAATGAAGTCTATTATTAAGACATGGAAGGTATTTGGTACAACACAGACCCTCCCTGGATCAGAACGTCGCTCCAAACTGGGGGAAAGAGCCTAGAGGAAACTCAGAGAGGCTACCAAGAGGCCTACAGCAACTCTGACAAAGAGTGGTCAATGTGCATGTGACACCAATGCAGTCATCACTGAGCTTTGCCAAAACGCACCATGAAGATTCTGAAGCCACGTGGAAAAAGATGTTCTAGTCAGATGAGACTAAAATGGAATGGCCTCAACACCAAACAATATGTCTAGCGGAAATCCATCCAAATAACACCATTCCTACAGTAAAGTATGGAGGGGGTAATATCCTGTTCTAGGGAGGAGTGGTAATATCCTGTTATGGGGGGGGGGGGGTAATATCCTGTTATGGAGGTGGTAATATCCTATTATGGGGGTGGTAGTATCCTGTTATGGGGGTGTTTCTCTGCAGCAGGGACTGGAGCACTTGTCAGGATAGAAGGAACAATTGATGGGGCAAAATACCATCAAGTTCTTTAGGAAAATCTGCTGCCCTCTGCTGGCAGAAAGTTGTCAATGGATAGAAGGTTAACCTTCCAACAAAGCACAAAGCAACAATGAGCACACAGTGGTTGGAGGAGAATGCAGGGAAAGTCCACCAATGAGCACACAGTGGTTGGAGGAGAAGGCGGGCAATGTCCATCAAAGAGCACACAGGGATTGGAGGAGAAGGCGGGCAATGTCCACCAATGACCATACAGTGGTTGGAGGAGAAGGCGGGGGATGTCCACCAATGAGCACACAGAGGTTGGAGGAGAAGGCGGACAATGTCCATCAATGAGCACACAGAGATTGGAGGAGAAGGCGGGCAATGTCCACTAATGAGCACACAGTGGTTGGAGGAGAAGGCGGGCAATGTCCACTAATGAGCACACAGTGGTTGGAGGAGAAGTCGGGAAACGTCCACCAATGAGCATATAGGAATTGGAGGAGAAGGCGGGGAATGTCCACCAATGAGCATACAGTGGTTGGAGGAGAAGGCGGGGAATGTCCACCAATGAGCACACAGGGGTTGGAGGGGAAGGTGGCAAATGTCTACCAATGAGCACACAGTGGTTGGAGGAGAAGGCGGGAAATGTCCGCCAATGAGCACACAGTGGTTGGAGGAGAAGACGGTGAATGTCCTTGCATGGCCTAGTCAGAGCCCAGACTTAACCCCCATTGTAAATCTGTGGAATGATTGAAGACTGCAGTCCACAAATGGTCACCATCAAATGTAACTGAACCTGAGCAGTTCTACAGAGAAGAGTGGGCAAATATTGAAAAGTCTATATATGCAAAGCTATTCGAGACAAATCCCAACAGACTAAAGGCTGGAATTACAGCAAAAGGTGGTCCAACAAAACCATAATAACAACTGTCTCTCTTGATTTCAGGCTGCAAAGCAAAACATGTAATTATTTTAAAGGGGGGGATTCTTTTCTATACCCGCTGTATATAGTAGTAATTGAGACAGGAGCCAGTTAACCTACCATCATGCTATCTTGGTGCATTGGGACTATTATATCACTGTTACATAGCCATACGACATACTTAGTGACAGATGGGCCCAGTTAGGTCAGGTATAGATGGACCCTGGTACATTGATGGTCGGTGAAGTGTTCTCAGTCACTGGTTTCCAGAAGGAGAAGGCCCTGTTACACTGGTGTCATTGGGTGAAGGTCCCCTGTTCATTGGTGTTTATGGAAAAAGGAACCCCATTCATTGGTGGTCAGCAGTAGAAGGGCCCTGTTACATTGGTGGACGGTGAAGTGCCCTCCATCACTGGTTTCCAGAAGAAATAGGCCCTGGTACATTGGTGTCATTGGGTAAAGTTCCCCTATTCATTGGTGTTTATGGGAAAAGGAACCCCATTCGTTGGTGGACAGTAGTAGAAGGGCCCTGTTACATTGGTGGTTGGTGAAGTGCCCTCAATCATTGGTTTCCTGTGGGAGAAGGCCCTATTACATTGGTGTGATGGGTGAAGGCCCCCTACTCATTGGTGTCCATGGGAAAGGGAACCCCCTTATTAGTAGTCAATGGTTACTTACCTAAAACAGAAGCTTCTCTGGACATGCCGATTCCTGCACCAGAACCATAAGCTTACTTTTTGGTGCAACCCAAAGACCCGGAACCCAGCCAGGGCACCATCATTTTCTAAACGTACCTTATGGCCACCAAGATTCTGGGTCCCATTACAGGCCAGGGCAGCCAATACCAATAAAGGGCCCCATGATCTCAAAGGTCCTTGTACATGCACAAGGGCTGCACAATTGATACGTCTGACACAAATTTTTTTGCATCCTGATTCTTGTCATCAGTTCTCATTCAGTATCAAAGTGTGCTGCACAGCTGCCTATCAGATTTAATAGCATTGTGTACAGCAAGATTTTCCAAAGCATCTCCAAAGTTTTCAGCAAACTTTTAGGAGCTTTGTTGAAGCCACAGATCTTAGTGGGAGCACCGACTGTCCCTTTAACCAAGCTGCTAGTAGATTTCAACACTACTTGACTCCTGTTGAAAGCCTGCTAGCAGCTTGGGTGAAGAGGCAGTTGGCACTCCCATTAAGATCTGTGTTTAACATCTCTATACTAAAACTAAAGTTTTCTTCAAAAAGTCTGCTTGAGGTTTCCCAGAATATTTTGCAAAAGCTACCTGTTTGCACTGCTCATGCCCCAGCTGAGGCCCATGTTCACAAGGCCTTGCTGTGAACACACATTGTCCTGTTACCATTTAGACCAGGGGTGTCAAACTCCATTTCATTGTGGGCCACATCAGCATTATGGTTGCCCTCAAAGGGCCAGCTTGATTTGTAAGACTAAGACTAGTAAGACTCAATGTGTAAGACTAGATGTTCAGAGCACCCTACTCCCCCCAATTTCAGATTGTCAAGAGCCCCCCACCATCAGAAGTCAATAGCCCCGCTATCCCTTAAATCAAGGTGCACCGCACCCCCTTACCTTGTGCTGCTCCTGAGAAGAAGCTGGGGAAGCAGAAAGGGCAGGGTCTGGAGGAGGTCTGGATTCTGCTGTAGGCTGAGACCAGTGAGGCAGCAATGAGGGGGTTCTTCAGCTGCACAGAGAGGTGCAGGATCTGCAGGAGGAGTTCTGTCTTTCTCTCTGCTGCTGACTGTTGAGACGAGGTAGGGAGGGGGGTTGCTGAAGCTGAAGGATAGGTGCAAGGGCCACATGAAATGGTGGCCCTTGCATCAAGGGTAGTTGATGTTTGGAATAAACTTCCATCAGAGGAAGTAAGACAGTCAACAGATTCAAACATACTTGAAACAAACATAAATCTACAGTATCCCACAAAAGTGAGTACACCCCTCACATTTTTTGTAAATATTTTTTTATATCTTTTCACAACACTGAAGAAATTACAATTGTCTACAATGTAAAGTAGTCAGTGTACAGCTTGTATAACAATGTAAATTTGCTGTCCCCTCAAAATAACTCAACACACAGCCATTAATGTCTAAACTGCTGGCAACAAAAGTGAGTACACCCTAAGTGAAAATGTCCAAATTGGGCCCAATTAGCCATTTTCCCTCCCTGGTGTCATGTGACTCATTAGTGTTACAAGGTATCAGCTGTGAATGGGGAGCAGGTGTGTTAAATTTGTTGTTATCGCTCTCACTCTCTCATACTGGTCACTGGAAGTTCAACATGGCACCTCATGGCAAAGAACTTGCTGAGGAAATAAGAAAAAGAATTGTTGCTCTACATAAAAATGGCCTAGGCTATAAGAAGATTGCCAAGACCATGAAACTGAGCTGCAGCACGGTGGCCAAGAACATAAAGAGAGAGGCCTGGAGAGAATGGAATAGCGGAGGGCCGGCATGACAGGGGTTAGAAGGGGCCTTAGCTGGGCTGGTAGAGGAGGTTATCCCCAGGTCAGCGGGCAGTACTAGGGTGGGAGGGGTACAATATTAGCTCAGGGCAGGACAGGAAGAGGAAGCAGTTAGAAGGGAAGAGCAGGAGAAGCGGTTAGCAGGGAAGTGCTGAGATTCATAGGGCAGGTAGTAGTCATGTCGGCGGCCTCTGCAGCGGAGCTGGGCGAAGTGGAGGGCCTGTTGTCGCAGCTGCGGGAGGCAGCTGCTGCGAGGGGACCGGGATGGCTCCAGGAGCGCATGGTGGAGCTGCTACGTGGTACGGGGCAGGGGGCTGCCGAATCCGCCCCTCCCCCCGCAGCCACACGTGCACGGCGGTCCCGTCCTCCGGAGCGGCTGAGCCCGGAGGACAACAGGAGGATCCAGCGCCGCCTTAGGAGCCCCTCGGATAGTTTCAGGGACCCTCCGGGGGCGGGGCGCAAGCGTCGCTCGGCCGGGAGTTCGGAGCCCCCCAGGAGGAATCCTCGACTGAGGCGGGATCGCGGGACGGCGGCTCATTCACCCAGGCGCGGAGCCGTTCGGTCCCCAGCGTGGGAGAAGGTAGCGGATCCGGCGCCCTCTGGCGGCAGGCGGGTGGCTCAGCGGGCAGGAGGCACTACGGCGGGAACCGGCCTGTCCCCAGGTGCGGCCGGTGTCCCAGCGAACCAACGTCCCTCCAGGCAGAGGCAGTCTGGGGCGGCTCTGCGAGTGGGGGAAGGCAGCATGGCTGGGAGCGGGAAGTCCACCGCGGCTGCTGGATCGGCGGCCCCTGCTGGTCGTGACAGGGAGCGCGCCCGGCGGGAGGAGGGAGAGTCTCTGCCTGGGCCTAGTGGACTGAGCCAGGAGAAGGCGGGCTTGGCGGCTACAGATGAGGAAGACCCCCTCAGCTTGTCAGAAGGGGAGCTGGAGGACGATGGAGAATCGGTGGAGGAGGACGCGGCGGTGGAGGAGCGTGTGACGGCTGGTGGACCGGAGCATCCGCGGCAGCCTGGTAAGAGGCCTGTAGGCCATTCTTCTTCTTTGTCCGGTATGAATGACGGGGTGTCTGTGAGTGGGTCGGGGGGTTCTGCGGCGGGTGTGCCCGCAGGACAGGTGGGTTTGGCGCAGCTCTTAGTGGGTTTGCGGGAGATGGTCGGCCGGTTGGAATCCGCGCAGGGAATGCCAACGGTGGCGTGGGCCCGGCCGGCCCTGCCTAGTGCGGGTTCAGTGCAGGCGCCACAGGGGCTGGGCGGGGGTACATTCGCTCCAGTGGGGGAGGTTGGTGTAGGTGCGGTTAGGTCAGCGGACAGGGAGGAGGTGTACGTGTGTTTTGAGGGCCCCCTGGGAGCTCACCTTAAGCAGGAGGTGAGAGAGCGCATCTGGAAAGGTGAGTATGTCGATATCTTCTCACTGCTTCCGTTGGAGCGTTTTCATCTGGATAGAGGTAAGTTGGAGGATGCCAAGAAGGAGGATGAGGAGAGGAGGAGGGTTAGACTTATCCCCCGTACGTTTGGCAACTGGATGCAAGCGTTTGCTATTTTAGCTAGTGTGATAGGGGAACGGGCGCCGGAGCATTGTTCGACGTTGTTTTCTTATTTGGACGCGATTGGAGAATCGCATCGGGTGTATGGTGGCGTTGCGTGGCTCAGGTATGAAGAGCAGTTCCGGCAGCGGAAGGCAATTAGGCCGTCGTTGAGGTAGGACCACAAGGATATTAGTCTGTGGATGCAGCTCATGACGTCGGCACGGGCGGGGAGTCAGTTTTTTCAGTCAGGGGCTGGCGGACCCTCATCCTCGGGTCAGCCGGCCTATAAAAAACAGGGATTTTGTTGGGCCTTCAATGATGGAACGTGCAAGTTTGGCGCGTCATGCCGCTACAAGCACGAGTGCTCCGGGTGCGGAGGCTTCCATCCCATGTCTAAGTGCGTGCAGAAGGGCAGGGGTAGACTTGGGGATGCTGCAGGAAAGAGGGAGGACTCCGGTGAGCGTAGTAAGGATGCGCCCGTTCCTAAGTAGATATCCGGACCGGGCGGCGGCGGAGTTGTTGGAGCGTGGTTTTACGGAGGGTTTTCGGATTCCTTGTAGTCTACCCAAGCTTCCCCCGTTCGCGGATAATTTGCGATCAGCTGCGGTGCACCCGGAGGTGGTGTCTGAGAAGCTGGCCAAGGAGGTGGCGTTGGGGCGCATGGCTGGCCCTTTCCTGGAGCCGCCTCTGGATAATTTGGTGGTTTCCCCGTTGGGGGTGGTCCCCAAAAAGGAACCCAACAAATATCGATTGATTCACCATCTTTCTTATCCTAAGGGGACGTCGGTGAACGAGCATATTGACCCGGAGTTGTGTTCTGTGTCATATACCTCGTTCGACGCGGCTGTGCGATGGGTTAAAAAGTACGGGAGAGGCGCGCTGCTCGCAAAGACGGACATTGAGTCGGCATTTCGGTTGCTGCCAGTACACCCGGGTAGTTTCTATTTATTGGGCTGTCAGTGGAATGGGGGGTTTTTCGTAGATCGGTGTCTCCCCATGGGGTGTTCCATTTCGTGTTCACTGTTTGAACGCTTTAGCAAATTTTTTGAATGGGCGGTTCGGGAAGTGTCTGGTATCGCGTCGGTTATCCACTATTTGGACAACTTTTGTGTATTGGACCGGCGGATTCCAATGTTTGTCGTATTCTGTTGGCAACCATTCAGCATTTGGCAGAGCGCTTCGGGATTCCGTTGGCGGCCGACAAAACGGAGGGGCCTTCAACAGCGCTTAGTTTCTTGGGGATTCACATAGACACCGTTAAAATGGAGTGTCGCCTTCCGGATGACAAACTGGGGGATTTGAGGAGGTCGGTTACGTTGGCAAGGGTGGCTGATAAGTTGACGTTGCAGCAGCTGCAGTCGCTGCTTGGCAAGTTGAACTTTGCGTGCAGAATTTTGCCGATGGGCAGGGTGTTTAACAGGAGGTTGTCGGCGGCCACTGCAGGTGTTAAGTCGCCCGGCCACCGCATACGGATGACGCGAGAGTTGAAGGCGGATCTGCTGGTTTGGGAGTCCTTTTTGGACTCCTATAATGGGAGGTCCGTTTGGATGTCCGATGCCTTTTTGAGTTTCGATATGGAGCTTTACACAGACGCTGCGGGTTCGGCAGGTTATGGGGCGTATTTTGGGGGACAATGGAGCGCGGCCCCTTGGCCCGTGGAATGGGTGGAGGAAGGTTTCACAAAAAATTTGGTGCTGTTGGAGTTGTTCCCCATAGTGGTGGCGGTGGAATTGTGGGGGTCACAGTTTAGGGACCGGAAGATTTGTTTCAATTGTGACAATATGGGCGTGGTAATGGCCATCAACAGCGTGACAGCTTCTTCCCCCCCGGTGGTGCGGTTGTTGCGACATTTGGTGCTGGCATGTTTGCGGGTGAATACTTTTGTTTATGCTGTTCATGTGCCGGGTTGTACCAACTGTGTTGCTGACGCCCTTTCTCGCTTTCAGTGGGACAGATTCCAAAGATTGGCCCCGGAGGCGGCGCAATCGGGGGTTCCCTGTCCGGACTGGCTGTGGCGGGTTGCATTGAGGTGATCGCTTCCCTGATTCGGCGGTCGGTGAGTCAGGCCACTTGGGTGGTTTATTCCAAAGTTTGGGAGGAGTGGTTTGGCTTGATGCAGGCGGTTGGACTGTCCGTTAGGGAGGAGGAATACAGTTTTCTGGTTTTGTATTTTGTCGGGCGTAATGTTGAAATGGGAGTTTTGGTGTCGGTTTTGCATCGTAAGTTGGCTGGGTTGGCTTTTTTATTCAAGTTAATGGGGTTGAGGGATTTCACCAAGGAATTTTTGGTCCGCCAGGCAATGAAGGGCTTCCGCAGGGGTCGCAGGGTACAGGATGGTCGCAGGCCGGTTTCTTTTCAGTTGTTGGTTTCGCTGTTTGGTGTGCCGTTCTCCTTATGAAGTGGTTCTGTTCCAAGCGGCTTTTGCTTTGGCATTCTTTGGGGCGTTACGGATTGGCGAGCTGGTGTGCTCGTCCAAGCGGGGGAGTGACGGCCTGCAGTTCGGGGACGTCAGGTGTAGTCAGGAATCGTTGGTATTTTGGATCAGCAGGTCCAAAACGGATCAGCTGGGAAAGGGTTTAAGGGTCGAGCTGTTTCCAGTGGAAGGTTCGGTGGCTTGCCCCATTCAGACGGTGATGGGTTTCTTGGCGTTGCGGCCAGAAGGGAACGGGCCGTTGTTGGTACATGCTGATCGGTCGGCCTTGTCCCGATATCAGTTTGTTGCGGTTTTTCGTAAATGTCTGGGAGTACTGGGCTTGTCTGTTAAGGAATATGCGTCTCATTCCTTTCGCATTGGAGCTGCCACTGAGGCGGCTCGTTGGGGAGTGGATGAGGGGGCTTTAAGGCGTATTTGCAGGTGGTAATCGCGGCGATATCGCCTGTATGTTCGGCCTAACCTTTTGTAGCATATTGAAGTGGGGAGGTATGTATGGGTGTGCTTGGATTGTTGCCAGTTATGGGTGGTTTTTAGTTTGTGTTTTGTCTTCTCTTCTTTTACAGGTGGCCCACCCGGGGTTAGTCTGGATCCTAGGACATTCTTATGTATATTGGGGGTCCAGGAGAGCGGATGTTCGGCCTAACGGCCGTCAGTTGGGCATTCCGCGGGGGGAAGCGGTGGTTCGGTGGATCGGGGTCCCGGGACTCTTGTGGAGTAGGGTAGTTCCGGAAGTGGAGCGATGGGTTCAGTTAGACAGGCCCCCAGAGGTTTTGATGATCCATGCGGGTGGCAATGATCTGGGTCTATGGGAAATGCGGGAGTTGTGCAGGGACATCAAGTATGACCTGCTGAGGCTGCGGGTGGCTTACCCGGATACCTTGCTGGTCTGGTCAGATATGGTGGCGCGGTCGCACTGGCGTGCGGCCCGTTCGGTGGTCAGTCTTAACAGGGCGAGGGTTAAGATTAACCGGGAGGTGTCGAAATTCGTGTTGAGGAATGGAGGTTTGGTGGTGAGACATCATGAATTGGAGAAGAATACCTGTCTTTATTTACGGGGGGATGGGGTACATCTTAATGCGGTCGGCATTGATATGTGGTGCCTCGGTCTTCAGGACGGTATCCAGCAGGCCTTGCGAGTTTGGCGGTCCTCCCAAACCTAAGGTGTTAGGTTTGCGAGGTGGTGGCGGAGTGCTAGGTCCCCTTTGGTAGGTTATGGCCTCGAACAGGGCAATGTGTAGGGACCCGTCTGGGTACGGCTCCCAAATTGTTGAGGTTTTCTGTGTGTTGTCTCTGAGTCGGTGGTTTGCGGCTTGAGGCCTGAACGAGACATGCAGAATTCCATTGTGGTGTGATGGTTATACTTTAGGGACCTGGCAGCTCCAGCATATATATATATACATATTTGATACTGTTTATATTTCAATGTTATTTATTTCTTGTTGTTCAATAAAAGGCCGCTGTGGCCATTAAACCCATTATTGGTGTGGAGTGTGATTTAAGGGGAAGGGTTTTGGTTATAGCGGTGCTAGGAACCAGAGGGGCCATATTTTATACCCTAGTCATGGTTTAACAGGACAGGTTCCACTCAGAACGAAGTTGAGTGCAGTGCTCAGCATCATATCCAGAGGTTGTCTTTGAGAATTAGACGTATGAGTGCTGCCAGTATTGCTGCAGAGGTTGAAGGGGTGGGGGGTCAGCCTGTCAGTGCTCAGACCATATGCCATACACTGCATCTAATTGGTCTGCATGGCTGTCGTCCCAGAAGGAAGCCTCTTCTAAAGATGATACACAAGAAAGCCTGCAAACAGTTTGCTGAAGACAAGCCGACTAAGGACATGGATTACTGGAACCATGTCCTGTGGTCTGATGAGACCAAGATAAACGTATTTGGTTCAGATGGTGTCAAGCGTGTGTGGCGGCAACCAGGTGAGGAGTACAAAGACAAGTGTGTCTTGCCTGTAGTCAAGCATGGTGGTGGGAGTGTCATGGTCTGGGGCTGCATGAGTGCTGCCAGCACTGGGGAGCTACAGTTCATTGAGGGAACCATGAATGCCAACATGTACCGTGACATACTGAAGCAGAGCATGATCCCCTCCCTTCGGAGACTGGGCTGCAGGGCAATATTTCAACATGATAACGGCCCCCAAACACCTCCAAGATGACCCCTGCCTTGCTAAAGAATCTGAGGGTAAAGGTGATGGACTGGATAAGCATGTCTCCAGACCTAAACCTTTTTGAGCATCTGTGGGGCATCCTCAAATGGAAGGTGGAGGAGTGCAAGGTCTCTAACATCCACCAGCTCAGTCATGTCATCATGGAGGAGCAGGGCAGCCATCAGAAATTTTGGGGCCCCTTACACAGCTTTAGACCTGGCCGTCCGTCTGACCACCAACATTCCACAGGGCCCGCCCACTGGCCATCCCGCCACATCCGCCCACTGGTCAGGTGTGCACACATGTTGCAGCCGCAGTAGGAATTATACCCCCTGTCACACTTACCAGGTGTAGCCTGCCAAGCATGACCCATTGAAGTGAAGTGAAGTGTGCAATGCATGCTAGTGTGGGATCCAAGGGGTTAAAAAAAAAACAGTGCACAGGCAGCACAGCCTCACCCAATGCTTGCAATAAGACCTTGCACCAAACCATAGGTGCTGGAGGTCCCAAACTTGCACCAAGGGGCCTTCTCCATGTGACCCAAGTTTGGTATTTTTATCTTCTATGGTTCGGAAGAACGGTGTCCCCAAACTGGGTGCCCCCCTCCCATAGACTCCAAAGTTAAGTCCAAAATTCACCAGACAATTGCTGTCAATGACTGGTGATTTTGGGGACCTGGTACGGCCGAATCGAACTTGGAGCAGTTGTTGCCCAGGGGGCCCTCTCTATGTGACCCAAGTTTGGTATTTTTATCGGCTATGGTTCAAGAGAACGGTGTCCCCAAGCCGGGTGACCCCCTCCCATAGACTCCAATATTAAGTCCGAAATTCACCTGACAATTGCCGGTCAATGACCGGTCACTTTGAGGACTGGTACGGCCAAACCATAGGTGCTGGAGGTCATAAACCTGGACCAGTTGTGGCCCAATGGGGCCCTCTCCATGTGATCCAAGTTTGGTATTTTCATCACCTATGGTTCAGGAGAACGGTGTCCCCAAACCGGGTGACCTGACCCCATATACTCCAATGTTAAAGATTGCTCAAGTAGTTGTTGTAAGGGTCCCTTGAGACACTGGGGCCCCTTACAACAGTACTGCCTGTACCCACCTGATGGCGGCCCTGTGGAAGAGTGGAAGAGGACTCCAGTGGCAACCTGTGAAGCTCTGGTGAATTCCATGCCCGAGAGGTTTAAGGCAGTGCTGGAAATAATGGTGGCCACACAACATATTGACACTTTGGGCCCAATTTGGACATTTTCACTTAGGGGTGTACTCACTTTTGTTGCCAGTGGTTTAGACATTAATGGCTGTGTGTTGAGTTATTTTGAGGGGACAGCAAATTTACACTGTTATACAAGCTGTACACTCACTACTTTACATTGTAGCAAAGTGCCATTTCTTCAGTGTTGTCACATGAAAAGATAGAATAAAATATTTACACAAATGTGAGGGGTGTACTTACTTTTGTGAGATACTGTATACTCAGACAAAAATGCAGAGATGGTGAACTACTCACCTTTTTCTGCCATCACTTTTTTATGTTTCTATGAAATGGCCTGGTGGGCCGGTTTTGGCACATGGACCTTGTGTTAAGACTAGAGTTGAGCGAACACCTGGAAGTTCGGGTTCTGCTGGTCCGTCCGAACTTCGGGACAAAGTCCGGGTCCGGGTCCGGACGGAACCCGAACGATCGCACCAAGCGAGTTGAGATCAGAATTGTGTTCCAGGTACACGGTTTTGGCCGGGTGGTCCGGTAAAGTATCTTTGTATTTTTTCACTACCGTCTTTTTCCACTCATCAAGTGGTAGAGACGTAAAAACAGACTCATATGTCATAGAGTGTTTTCATTCATGTGGGGAGTGTAAACACATTTATAAAATAAGATAGAAAAGTACACTGTTGTGACTTCTTTACCGTGAAACGATGTTACATTTCATCACTCACATGTCGAACATATTGTCACATTTAAACGACAGGGGAGTTTTATTGAGTTGTGTGTCGGTAATTACAGAT
>BLSH010016179.1:559859-573009 GCA_018402905.1 Glandirana rugosa | reverse complement strand
TGCTGCAGCTCAGTTTCAGGGTCTTGGCAATCTTCTTATAGCCTAGGGGCCATCTTTATGTAGAGCAACAATTCTTTATTTCAGATCCTCAGAGAGTTCTTTGCCATGAGGTGCCATGTTGTCCTTCCAGTGACCAGTATGAGAGAGTGAGAGCGATAACACCAAATTTAACACACCTGCTCCCCATTCACACCTGAGACCTTGTAACACTAACGAGTCACATGACACCGGGGAGGGAAAATGGCTAATTGGGCCCAGTTTGGACATTTTCACTTAGGGGTGTACTGACTTTTGTTGCCAGCGGTTTAGACATTAATGGCTGTGTGTTGAGTTATTTTGAGGGGACAGTAAATTTACACTGTTATACAAGCTGTACACTCACTACTTTACATTGTAGCAAAGTGTCAGCTCTTCAGTGTTGTCACATGAAAAGATAGAAGAAATGGGAGGGGTGTACTTACTTTTGTCAGATACTGTATATTCAGTATACATGACTCTGCACCTCCATGTAGGGGTGCATAAAGCTGATTAGCGGGTAGACATCTGCGGTTTGTTTCGTTCCGAATTAGAATTCGGACAAATTTTAGGGAAATTTCCGAATTACAATAGTACCGAATTTAAACGAATCCGAAATAACGAAAAAAAAATTTGGGTGAAATCCGAATTCGAATCATTTTCAAATATTTTTCAAATACAAATAGTTTTCAAATTCCAATGAGAACAAAATAGAAGAGAAAACAAAGGAATAGAACAGAAAAAAAAAACAATAGACTAGAAAAGAATAGAACAGAAAACAAAAGAATAGAATACAACGGCTCTGTTCCCCTCCCCCACGTTATATTCTTTCATTTTCTGTTATATTCCCCTCTATTGTATTCTATCTTTTTCCATTCTATTCCTCCACTTTCCACTCCACCCCATTCTCCTTGGCAATTGGAAATCCATTCAAAAACGAATAAAGCAAATGAAGTAAACAAATCTAACTAAATGCAGACTCAGCCCCTTTAACGCTAAAAATAGCGACTGTAAAGCGCCTGATCAACGCCTCACCTGTTTACTAGATAACCATTCCTATCTGTGCGACTTAAAGTCGCAGCAACGTCAGACTAGCTCATGCACTGCTTTGGTCTGATTTTCATGCAACTTGAGGGCCATAGACTTCCTATTAACCCTCAAATGTTGCATGAAAGTCGCACCTCAATGTTGTACAATGCAACAGTGGGTCCAGCTTTGTAAAGGGACGAGTCACATTCAAGTCGAACCCATCCAATGTTGCATCAAAGTTGTGCGACTTTAGAGTCATACAAGAATGCATAGTTGTGTGCAGCCTAATGAATTAGGGTGTGCACCCCAAAGCTCCAACACACGTGTGCATGTATATAAAAACAACAAAGAAAGGTGCTGCTACCCCAATTCAATGAAACTCCTCCTGAGCTGTCGGGTGCAGGATGGGCAGTTGCTCCGCTGCCAGTGTAATGAGTAGATAAGGACAATCCACAACCCCATACATGCTCTTAATCAGTCCATATTTATTATATCTCCACAAGATACACGGTGTCACAACACCTGCGGTCAGGTGACAGGTACGCACCGCTGGGGTGCGAATGACACAGAGGGTTGCGAAACGCACCACTAAGGTTGTGGACCTATAGCTGACTGCTGCCAATGAGTTCCGGCTGGTATGGGAAGAGGGGTCCCTGGAGCACGGACACTGAAACACAGGGAGCTAGTGCATCGGTTTCCCCAGGTCGCGGAGTCTAAGCGCAAGTAGGTATTCGCCAGAGCCTCTGGTGGTGAGGATGGATTTTGGCTGCAACTGGATCCAGGTCGCAGCCCCCGGTGTCCACTAACTCACGCTCGGCTGGCTACAGGTGGAAGAGAGGAAGCAGCAGTGCAGGAACAGCAAAGGATAGTCAGCGGTCTAGCAAAGGGTCAGGGCCACTAGAAGACAGGAGAAACAGAGAACAAGCCGAAGATTGGGGTATCAGGCAGGCAGGGATAAACAGGGAACAAGCCGAAGATCAAGGGATCAGGCAGGCAGGGATAAACAGAGAACAAGCCGAAGATCAAGGAATCAGGCAGGCAGGGATAAACGGAGAACAAGCCGAAGATCAAGGGATCAGGCAGGCAGGGATAAACGGAGAACAAGGCAAAAATTATGGGATCAGGCAGGCAGGGATAAACAGGGAACAAGCCGAAGATCAAGGGATCAGGCAGGCAGGGATAAACAGGGAACAAGCCAAAAATCATGGGATAAGACAGGCAGGGATTAACAGAGAACAAGCCGAAGATCAAGGAATCAGGCAGGCAGGGATAAACGGAGAACAAGCCAAAAATCATGGGATCAGGCAGGCAGGGATAAACAGGGAACAAGCCGAAGATCAAGGGATCAGGCAGGCAGGGATAAACAGGGAACAAGCCAAAAATCATGGGATAAGGCAGGCAGGGATTAACAGAGAACAAGCCGAAGATCAAGGGATCAGACAAGCAGGGATAAACATGGAACAAGCCAAAAATCATGGGATAAGGCAGGCAGGGATAAACAGAGAACAAGCCGAAGATCAAGGGATCAGGTAGGTAGGGATAAACAGAGAACAAGCCGAAGATCAGGGTATCAGGCAGGCAGGGATAAGCAGAAAACAAGCTGAAGATCAAGGGATCAGGCAGAAAAGAGAAACAGAGAACAAGCCGAAGATCGCGGTTTCAAGCAGGCAGGGAGAGTCGGAACAAGCCAAAGATAGGTAACCGGAAATAGAGACAGAGCATACAACATGAACAACCACACACAAAGCCAAACACACACAACATTGATCGGCAAGGAGGCTTTGCAGCACATGGTCTAATATAGTGTTTACTTAATTGGAGGCTGGGGTGGAGCTCACTGAGAGGAGATTACTTAGCACACCGGTGATGATGAGCACGGCCTCTAAGCTGACACAACCAAGAGGTAAGCAAACAGACAGGACATGAATGACTATGGGTTCATGACACACGACAGATGTGAACGTCATCATAGCCTTGCTCACAATATACATGTATACACACACTCTTATTCTCAAATATAATAAAACATGGACAGTGCCAGGAGGACAGTAGATGGTGTCAGACGTGGTATTTTTTACATTATTTTAGGATAGTAAACACAGTTTACAAAGGGGAAACTGCACTGCACAGGGTGATTAGGGTGTACCCAGGCACACCTGGCACACCCTGTGCGCACGCCTATGCAAGTATGAATGGAGCCTTATTGTTGTTATTGTTGTTATTATTTTCATAAAGGAAGGTCATCACTGGCAGCCTCCGTGTTTTCCTCAGGTTTCCTATACACATTCTTCTCTTCGTGTTTTGTCGGATATCAGAGATACAATCAAGTTTAATGTGATAAAGGGCCAGGCTTAAGTATAGAGAATATCTGCTAATATTATTGGTATTATTATTTTTAGTGTTTGGTCAATCGATTTGGGCCGAGCATAAATTCAGCCCAAACATTGGCTCTTCACCCGCCAAATGCCTCACAATGCATTCTAATCCCTGATTGGGTGAAGCAATGAAGGATTTGCTCAATCAGGGCACAGAACACTGTCAGAGTCATGACTGGAGAAAGTAATGCTGACTTAGGCCAATCATGGCTCATTGCTCATAGACCCGCCCCACACTATAAAAGGTTCCTTCCCAGAGCAGCCATTTGCAGTGTGATATTGGAGTGGAGAGAGATAGAACAGGGCTCTGATCAGTGCTATTAGAGAGTTACTGTGCTATAGTGATTCCATTGTGAGTGTAGAGTGTCAGTGTAGTGCGAATATAGTGATAGTGCAGCATCAGCATAGTGCGTAAGTGCAGTTTTACTGCAGTATATTGTAGTGCGTAAGTGCAGTTTTACTGCAGTATATTGAAGTGAGTCAATACAGTTTTACTGCAGTATATTGTAATGCGTAAGTGCAGTTTTAAAGCAGTATATTGTAGTGCGTCAATGCAGTTTTATTGCAGTATATTGTAGTGCGTAAGTGCAGTTTTATTGCAGTATATTGAAGTGCGTCAATGCAGTTTTACTGCAGTATATTGTAGTGCATAAGTGCAGTTTTACTGCAGTATATTGTAGTGCGTAAGTGCAGTTTTACTACAGTATATTGAAGTGCGTCAATACAGTTTTACTGCAGGATATTGTAGTGCGTAAGTGCAGTTTTAAAGCAGTATATTGAAGTGTGTCAATGCAGTTTTACTGCAGTATATTGTAATGCGTAAGTGCAGTTTTAAAGCAGTATATTGAAGTGAGTCAATACAGTTTTACTGCAGTATATTGTAATGCGTAAGTGCAGTTTTAAAGCAGTATATTGTAGTGCGTCAATGCAGTTTTATTGCAGTATATTGTAGTGCGTAAGTGCAGTTTTATTGCAGTATATTGAAGTGCGTCAATGCAGTTTTACTGCAGTATATTGTAGTGCATAAGTGCAGTTTTACTGCAGTATATTGTAGTGCGTAAGTGCAGTTTTACTACAGTATATTGAAGTGCGTCAATACAGTTTTACTGCAGGATATTGTAGTGCGTAAGTGCAGTTTTAAAGCAGTATATTGAAGTGTGTCAATGCAGTTTTACTGCAGTATATTGTAATGCGTAAGTGCAGTTTTAAAGCAGTATATTGAAGTGAGTCAATACAGTTTTACTGCAGTATATTGTAATGCGTAAGTGCAGTTTTAAAGCAGTATATTGTAGTGCGTCAATGCAGTTTTATTGCAGTATATTGTAGTGCGTAAGTGCAGTTTTATTGCAGTATATTGAAGTGCGTCAATGCAGTTTTACTGCAGTATATTGTAGTGCATAAGTGCAGTTTTACTGCAGTATATTGTAGTGCGTAAGTGCAGTTTTACTACAGTATATTGAAGTGCGTCAATACAGTTTTACTGCAGGATATTGTAGTGCGTAAGTGCAGTTTTAAAGCAGTATATTGAAGTGTGTCAATGCAGTTTTACTGCAGTATATTGTAGTGTGTAAGTGCAGTT
Organism: Glandirana rugosa; assembly: GCA_018402905.1. Lineage (NCBI taxonomy): Eukaryota > Metazoa > Chordata > Amphibia > Anura > Ranidae > Glandirana > Glandirana rugosa. The sequence goes on along the minus strand of BLSH010016179.1, from coordinate 568,011 downwards.
TTATTGCAGTATATTGAAGTGCGTCAATGCAGTTTTACTGCAGTATATTGTAGTGCATAAGTGCAGTTTTACTGTAGTATATTGTAGCGTGTAAGTGCAGTTTTAATGCAGTATATTGAAGTGACATTTGTGGCAGTCCTCAAGTTAAGGTGCACCGCTTTCCATTGATTAAAGTGCATCCAATTACGCATTTCCCCTTCTCTATTTATTTATTTTATTTCAGGTACTTATATAGCGTTATCAATTTACACATCGCTTTACATATACATTGTACATTCACATCAGTCCCTACCCTCAAGGAGCTTACAATCTAAGATCCCTAACTCACATTCATACACATACTAGGGCCAATTTAGACTGGATCCAATTAACCTACCAGCATGTCTTTGGAGTGTGGGAGGAAACCGGAGTACCCGGAGGAAACCCACGCAGACACAGGGAGAACATGCAAACTCCAGGCAGGTAGTGTCGTGGTTGGGATTTGAACCAGCGACCCTTTTGCTGCTAGGTGAAAGTGCTATCCACTACACCACTGTGCCGCCCGTGCATTTCGGTAATAAGCCCCCCTCCCCCATCATGTCTGGGAGGCCAACAAGGAGAGGCCACTCTAAGGGGTCCAGCAGCTTATGTGTCCACAGGCAAAGGTGGACGTGGTGGTCAGTCCTCAGGCAGGACACAATTTCCTCTGTTTAGTGAGTTTGCCCGTGCTATCCAGCCACAGCATGCAGAGGAGGTGGTGGACTGGCTTACTAAATCATCCTCATCCTCCTCATCCCTCCATCACCCAAGCAGTCCACCGCAGCTGCCAGAGTGGCTAAACCTTGGCCACAGCTATTCCTGCCATAGCCCCAACATCAGCGATGGAGGAGTCAGCTGAGTTATCTGAAGACAGCGTCAGCCACTTGCTTCTTGCACAGGCATTACTTAATTCTGATGTTGGTTTTGAGGTTGAGGAAGGTAGGACATGAGCCTACAGAGAGGGGAGAACACAACAAATTGGTAGTCATGCTCCACCAGCGGCAGGGTATTGCCTCTTGGGTCCAGTGATGATGAGGATGGAGGGGATGATGATGATGATGAGGTCACTGATGCGACTTGGGTGCCGGATAGAGCAGAGGAGGAAGCGAGGGTGAGGCACAACCCCCACGAGGCAGCCATCATGGAAGAGTAGAGAGCAGCCAACCTATTCCATCAGATTGTGGAGCTGTTATCTTCCAGCCCAATTCCCACAGCTCAGCTGTCTGGGCCTATTTTAGCACATCTGCAGCCGATTGCACTGTTGCAATTTGCAATCTCAAGCGTGGCAAAAACACCAGCCATTTGGGTTCTGCATGCTTGACAAGGCATTTAACCTCCCACCACTCAGGCCAAGATAGGGTTGCCACATCATCCCTTTAATCCAGGACACATATGAATTACACAGGTTGCTGTTCTGAGGCTGATTTAGTGCAGATGAGGCACCAAGTGAGTTTAATTACCACCTTAATCAGCCACAGAACAACAACCTGTGTAATTAATATGTACCCTGGATTAAAGGGATGATGTGGCAACCCTAGGCCAAGATCACCTGAAAGGCACACATAAGGGGCGCTATATCTTATGACCTCTCAGCAGCCTCCACTGACAGGGATGATGGTATAGCACAGGGTGTCCCAGGTCCTTGCAGCATGTCTGCCAGTCGTACACCACCAGCTGTAGAGTATAGCTGGCAAACTTCTCTGCCCCAGCTGTTGCAGTGGGAAAAAAAATAGTCATTGCCACCCACATGCCCACCATCTAAATTCCAGCTTGTCCATGCTGCTGGCTTTACAACTCCTTCCTTTCCATCTGGTGGATTCTGCCCCATTTGCAGCAATGTTGGTTGCAGCATCATTGGGCAAGGCAGTCAGCTGCAAGGTCCAACCTACTGCTGACACATGGTCCAGCAAGCATGGCCAGGGACGATATATTTTGTTTACAGCACACTGGGTAACTCTGCTTGCAACTCAGAAGGGTGCAGGACAGGGCTCAGTGCTGGAGTTTGTTTTGCCGCCATGTCTCTATACAGCTGGTGGTGATGATGTGAGATTTGTTAGTTTCACCCCCTCCTCCTCCTCCATGCCCTTCTCTGCTGAATTGTCCTATGACCCACCAGTACCCCCTAAAGGTTCAAGGGGCTGTTTAATGAGTCCGGCTAAAAGGTGCCACGCATTTCTTCAGCTGGTGTGTCTAGGGCAGGGGTAGGCAACCTGCGGCCCTCCAGCTGTTGCAAAACTAAAAGTCCCATCATGCCTCTGGGAGTAATTGCACCCATCAGCCTTGCAATGCCTCATGGGAAATGTAGTTCTACAACAGCTGGAGGACCGCAGGTTGCCTACCCCTGGTCTAGGGGATAGGAGCCACACCGGAGTAGAGATTCTTTCAGCTCTGCAGGGGCAGGCCCAGAGGTGGTTCACACCATACCAGCTGGAGCCAGGAATGGTGGTGTGAAATAATGGCACTAACCTTCTGTCCACCCTTACACAGGGAAAGTTGACACATGTGCCATGCTTGGCACATGTCCTCAATTTGGTGGTGCAGTATTTCTTAAACAGGTACCCAGGGTTGCAAGATCTTCTGAAGCAGGCCAGAAGAGTCTGTAGCCATTTCAGGTGGTCCTACACAGCCAGTGTTTGATTGGCTGAAATTCAGCGGGAATTCCACCTGCTTGTGAACCACCTGATTTGTGACATGCCCACCAGGTGGTACTCAACTTTGGCAATGCTGCAGCGGCTGCACATGCAGCAGAGGACCAGAAACGAGTACCTGTGTGAGTATGGCATAACAACAGGCTCAGGGCGGCTCGGCTTTAAATCCTAATGCCAATGGTTGCTGATAAAGAATGCATGCACTTTACTGTCACCATTTGAGGAGGCGACAAGAATGGTGAGCCGTGACAATACATGCATCAGTGACACAATCCTTCTCGTGTTCCTGCTGGAGCAGACACTGCGTGGCATTATGGACAGGGCACTCGAGGCAGAGCAGCTGGAGGAAGAGGAGGACTTCCTTTCCTCTCAAGGCCCACTTTATGCAGACACCATTGTTCCTACACCACAGAACACACACGAGGAGAGAGAGGAGGAGGAGGGGGATTTTTGCAGTTTTGGAGGCATTGAAGCTGAAGGAGACATACATCAAACCTTAAGAGATGGTTTTCTGTCCACAGAAACCTTAGGAGTAGCACGTGGCTGGGAGGAGGCAGTTCCAGATACTGTAATCCTCAGTGATGCTTCTCATGCCTCCATAAACTTGCGGTGCATGGGCTCCCTCGTTCTTCAAAGCCTGAGAAAGGACCAGGGAATTTGTGACATCAAGGAGAAGGATCATTATTGGTTGGCAACCCTCCTTGACCAAAGCAGGAATGGTGGAGAAGGTGAAAAAGAGATATACCTGTGCTCAGATCCCAATAGCTTGTACATGTAATGAATTACCAGGTGCTAAAGGGGTGTGACCATCTTGTCTTTATGCCCCAGGTTGGCATGGTGTCCACCGTAGCACTTGTAGTGGCAAGGCAGTGTAGGACTGGCCAGAAGAGGGATTACTTTGACGGAGTTGGTCAGCTTAAACATGTATTGCAATATATGTGAACTAAATATCCCTGTTTTACATTGCATAGTTTGCTGTGAAGGGTGTAGCAGTGTGCAGAGGGTCCATTTGGCATTTGTGGTGGAGAAGGTGGCCGTCTCAGTGATGCATTTCGAAAGTTTTTTAGTCCTCGGCACCCAGGGCTGTCAGCTTCCACATCCCATTGGCAGCATCTGCATCATATGGTGGGAGATTATCTAGGGGCAAAAACAGACATGGAGAGCTTTCCACTGGGTTACAGTACTGGGTCATGAGAATAGACCATTGGCCAGAACTTGCCCAGTATGCAATTGAGCTGATGGGCTGCCCTGCATCCAGCGTGCTTTCCAAGCTGGGGGTTCTGTGTCAGATAAAAGAGCACGTCTGTCCATAGACTCCATTGACCGGCTGATATTTATTAAAATGAATCATTCCTGGATTAGCAGCAGCTATCAAGCCCCTGATGCCGATGTCGCTGATTAAGAGTTTTTGGGATGTGGATTCTGTGAAAAACTGCCTAGGCTGCTTAGCTTTGAGAGCGTTGATTTCTCTGAAACATTTTTTTTGGTACAGGTTTCATGGGCACAATTAACACCCAAGGGCCAATTTGTCCACACCTGTTTGACAGGTGCACATGGGTGTCCACAGAACTTTGTTCAGGGGGGGGGGGGGCATCATTTTAAGGTCACCCATGCCCTGCCCCTTTTTGACAATGTCATTATCACATTATCATGGTCAGAGACTGCAGACATAGTACAGGAGATGGCCAGAGACTGCAGACATAGTACAGGAGATGGTCAGAAACTGCATGGCTCAAGAGGATAAGGACCTTGTGGGGAACCCCTGATCCAATCCCTGATTCCAGGGGGGGGCAATTGCCCCCCCTTGCCCCTACCTGCGGACGCCCATGCAGGTGCATATCATTTACATTTTTTACAGCAAGGCCAATTCTTGCTTTTATTAAAAGCACCTCTATAGGGTTACGGTGTGAAGGCGCCATCGACACCCAAAGCCCAATTTTTCTGCACTTGTTACTTTTATCCAAAGTCTGTAAAACAGACACCAGAATTTATGAAAAAGACCCTGAGTGCACTAAATTGTAGCCTCATCATACAGACCGGCTCCCCAAGACATTGTTTTCAAAATAAGGAAAGCTTGCCGGGAAAATGTCATTTTTGCTGCAGCAGGTTCTATACATGCTACTGATGCACCACTTTACAGGTAGACTAAGGGGACCCCCCCATGCACTATATTTAAAGGAATGTTTCATTTTTAATGTTTTACTTTACGCATCAGTAAATCACTGCACATTTAAAAATGGTCCTTTTTAAAAACGTTTTTTGAATTGATGCATGTCCCCCAGGGCAGTACCCGGACCCCCATACCCTTTGTATGCCCAATAACTTGCATATAAGCCTTAAAAATGGTCACTTTTGCCTTTTCCATTTTAGATCCTATAGGCTTTAATAGGGTTTGGTGTTCAACTCCAAACTTTTGTGATGTTCGAAAGTTCTGGTGCGAACCGAACTAGGGGGTGAGGGGTTTGACCCATCACTAATTGGGGGGGGGGGGGGTCATCACTGGCAGCCTCCATGTGTTTCTCATGCCTGGTTTCCTTTCTACATTCTGTGAAGTTTGTTTTGTAGAGTTTACAGAGGGGCACAATGTGTTTTCTATGATGAAAGGCCGGGGATTATAGAGTATGGAGTAGATGGGGTCTATTTATAGTGAAGACGCGTCATTGGATCTCTGGAACACACGGCTCGCTCGCTGGCCTCGATCAAAGAGAAAAGTGTTTATATGAACATTTGGTGAACTGGAGGCCGCCGCACTGATGTAAACACGGAGGCCGCAAATAGAACGCCATACACATCGCACTTTTCACATGACGTAAAGGACTTCGGGTCATACGACAAAAAAATAAATGATGGAAGCGTATTTATCTCCTAAAGAAGAGCTTGGAGATAGAACAATCCACTAACTGGATAAAGTATCACAATTCTCTCAGTATCTGGATTAAAGTGGACCTGTTAAAGCCCAACTCCAGCCTTCCTAATAAAGAATGGCCCAGCCATTGCAAACAATTATAAAAAGAGCTCTTGTTGCAATACTCACCTCCTCTGCGGTGCTGCTCACCCCAGACTCACCGCTCTGCAATCCTCATCGAATGACGCCCAGCATTGTTCAACCCAGTTCTTATGAGCCCAGGCTGTCATGGACCCGCCCCCTGGCTGCGTGTCATCAGGCCGCCCTGGACTGCAGAGAGCCATGCCACTTTTTTACATTGACCCACCCATTATGTGAGCCCCAGTTGTCATGGACCCGCCCCCTGGATGTACGACACCAGGCCACCCTGGACTGCAGAGAACAACACCACTTTAATACATTGACCCACCCATTCTGTAAACCCAGGTTGTCATTGAACCGCCCCCTGGGTGCACGTCATCAGGTCGCCCTGGACTGCAGAGAGCGACACTTTACTACATTGACCCACCCAACCTGTGAGCCAAGGCTGTCCTGGACCCTACCCCTGGGTGCACGTCATCAGGCCACCCTGGACTGCAGAGAGCGACACTTTACTACATTGACCCACCCAACCTGTGAGCCAAGGCTGTCCTGGACCCGTCCCCTGGGTGCACGTCATCAGGCCGCCCTGGACTGCAGAGAACAACACCACTTTAATACATTGAGCCACCCATTCTGTAAACCCAGGTTGTCATTGAACAGCCCCCTGGGTGCACGTCATCAGGCCGCCCTGGACTGCAGAGAGCGACACTTTACTACATTGACCCACCCAACCTGTGAGCCAAGGCTGTCCTGGACCCGTCCCCTGGCTGCATGTCATCAGGCCATCCTGGACTGCAGAGAGTGACACCATTATATTACATTGACCTGCCCATCTTGTGAGCCCCAGTTGAAATGAACCCGCCCCCTGGATGCCCGTCATCAGGTCGCCCTGGACTTCAAAGAGTGATGCCACTTTATTACATTGACCCGCCCATTCTGTGAGCCCCAGTTGTCATGGACCCGCCCCCTGGATGCATGTCATCAGGCCACCCTGGACTGCAGAGAGCGACACCACTTTTTTACATTGACCCACCCATCTTGTGAGCCCCAGTTGTCATGGACCCGCCCCCTAGATGAACGTCATCAGGCCAACCTGGACTGCAGAAAACAACACCACTTTATTACAATGACCCACCCATCCTGTAAACCCAGGTTGTCATTGACCCGCCCACTGGGTGCACGTCATCAGGCCACCCTGGACTGCAGAGAACAACACCACTTTATTACAATGACCCACCCATCCTGTACTGTAAACCCAGGTTGTCATTGACCCGCCCCCTGGGTGCATGTCATCAGGCCACCCTGGACTGCAGAGAGCAGCACCATTTTATTACATTGACCCACCCACCTTGTGAGCCCAGTTGTCAGGAACCCACCCCCTGGATGTTCGTTATCAGGCCGCCTTGGATTTCAGAGAGCGATGCCACTTTATTACATTGACCCACCCATTCTGTGCGCCCCAGTTGTCATGGACCTGCACCCTGGATGCTTGTCATCAGGCCATCTATGGACTGCAGAGAGCGACTCCACTTTATTAAATTGACCCGCCCATCCTGTGAACCCAGGTCGTCATGAGCCCGTCCCCTGGGTGCACGTCATCACGCCATCCTGGACTGTAGAGAGCAACACCATTTTATTACATTGACCCACCCATCTTGTGAACCCAGGTTGTCATGGACCCGCCCCCTGGATGTGTGTCATCAGGGTCTGCCCTGGAGTGCAGAGAGTGACGCCACTTTATTTCATTGACCCGCCCATGACAATGATGTCACATGACCAGACTGAAGGCACCAGGAAAATACTGAAAAAAAAGAAGTGTGTGGGGTGCCCCAAGGAGAGGGGGGTGGGGAGGTGGGTGGGGGTAGAGCTTAAGTTGCGCTTTAATGTAGATATTTACCGCCCCTGCTGCCCACTATAAAATCCTCCGCAGTGTCTTTCACAACAACTTCTGGGAGTGCCAATTTGCTGCGTTCCCTGGAGAGCTCAAAGGTTTCCCCGCCATACAATGTCCTGCACGATAGTATTTGCCAAACGTGCCGCATAAGAACCAATCAGCTCACTAGATTTCTGGCAGGATCAACAAGTATTTTTGTGCACTTATAGAACAGAATACTTGCAACGGTAACTTTAACAAACCCCAAAGCAGCAAATAAGACAAATTCATGGTTCGGGGGTCACCAATCCTTTAATTGCTATTTAGCGACCCACAAAAAACGCACACATAATAAACGGTCCCCCCTCTGGGTGCTGTACCAACCAGTCACCAGCAGATGGAGACAGAGCTCCATTCTGTAGTCAGGCAGCAGATGGTGCATTCCAGCCCAGCAATGAGTCTCCAGCCCGGCCTCCATAACCCACACCTTGGGGTGCTGATGCCTTGCAGAAAAGATTTCTGTTGCTCGCAGCGATGGTCGGTAAATTACAGAATTGTTGTTGAGTAAAGTGGGTTAGCCGGAATTTTAGAGGTTTGCATGTGGCTGTTGGGGGGGGGGGGGGGGGT
>BLSH010016179.1:512654-523843 GCA_018402905.1 Glandirana rugosa | reverse complement strand
GTGGGACGGAACCAGGGTGACATACATCCTTGCATGGCTACGTTCCTACATACAGTGGGACCAAGGCAGGGTGACTACGTTCCTACATACAGTGGGACTAAGGCAGGGTGGCTACGTTCCTACATACAGTGGGACCAAGGCAGGGTGGCTACGTTCCTACATACAGTGGGACCAAGGCAGGGTGGCTACATTCCTACATACAGTGGGACTAAGGCAGAGTGACTACGTTCCTACATACAGTGGGACCAAGGCAGGGGGGCTACATTCCTACATACAGTGGGACTAAGGCAGGGTGGCTACATTCCTACATACAGTGGGACCAAGGCAGGGTGACTACATTCCTACATACAGTGGGACTAAGGCAGAGTGACTACGTTCCTACATACAGTGGGACCAAGGCAGGGGGGCTACATTCCTACATACAGTGGGACTAAGGCAGAGTGGCTACGTTCCTACATACAGTGGGACCAAGGCAGGGGGGCTACATTCCTACATACAGGGGGACCAAGGCAGGGTGGCTATGTTCCTACATACAGTGGGACCAAGGCAGGGAGGCTACATTCCTACATACAGTGGGACTAAGGCAGGGTGACTACATTCCTACATACAGTGGGACTAAGGCAGGGTGGCTACGTTCCTACATACAGTGGGACTAAGGCAGGGTGGCTACATTCCTACATACAGGGGGACCAAGGCAGGGTGGCTACATTCCTACATACAGGGGGACCAAGGCAGGGTGGCTACATTCCTACATACAGTGGGACCAAGGCAGGGGGGCTACATTCCTACATACAGTGAGACCAAGGCAGGGTGGCTATGTTCCTACATACAGTGGGGCTAAGGCAGGGTGACTACATTGCTACATACAGTGGGACCAAGGCAGGGTGACTACGTTCCTACATACAGGGGGACCAAGGCAGGGTGGCTATGTTCCTACATACAGTGGGGCTAAGGCAGGGTGACTACATTCCTACATACAGTGGGACTAAGGCAGGGTGACTACATTCCTACATACAGGGGGACCAAGGCAGGGTGGCTACATTCCTACATTCAGTGAGACCATGGAGAACAGATGTGGCCACCCTCTAACAGGAAGTCAGATCATAGCAGCAAAAAATAGGAATTTGGAGGAGACTGAGAACAATAGAAGGGGCTTTTCTGAGTTTCTAGAATAGAATATTTTATCGGGGCTTAGTATCACTTTAACAGCACCCTTCACTGGAGACACCCTCATCATTTGCCCATACAGGTTGGTATGATCTCCAGGTACCCCACTGTTTGAGCAATAAAGTGAATGTTAGGTTTACATGAAAATGGGGTTCCCCTTTTTGAGGGGCATCCCTGGGTAGAACTCCACAACAAAATGCAGAATCTATAAATCAATTTACATTCCGTCTTTTTACACTACTAGACGCACAACCGACGTGAATTTTTGCGTCACAAGCCGCGGGTTCACAACAAGAGACGCCGCACCAAACCTGTGATAGATACAATAGAAGTACAAACTTTTTTTTTCACTAATGGAACTATTTTTAGGATGATAAAACGTCGACTTTTTAAGCCGGTGTGCAGCAGCAGAATTAATCCAGGCTGCGTAATCCGAATTCCCTCTCCGCCGGTAAGGCGCCAAGGTTTACCTGTTTTAGAATCTCCAGATGTATTATTGGAAACTCACATCCATATTTTATTACGAGGGATAAAAATTACTTCTGAAGATTTCTATTTTAGACGCCTGACCTGTTTGTAGCCGTAACCTTTCTTAAAATACCGCCTGAGCATTCGCCGTGCGCTCCGTTTGCTCCGTGCCATTTACTCCTACAGCCCCCGAGAGCTTCCTGAGGGTTTTACCATCGCAAGATACTTACCGAGCCTGCGTCCTGCCCGCCTGGAGTGATGTCCGCGTAATTCAGAGTAAGTGAAGATCCACGTAGTGAAGTCTGGGGAATTTCCTCGCGTTTTGTTCTATTTCTGAAAATAACTCAGTGACGCCGCAGACCTTGATTCGGGTTGGTTTATCTAAAACTTTCCAAAACAATTTGCACGACTTTTGGATCTTTTTAGAACTCTCTGCAATGCATGCAGATCCATAATCGTCAAATAAAAAACAATGATATACACTATATTGCCAAAAGTATTGGGACACCTGCCTTTACATGAACTTTAATGGCATCCCACTCTAAGACCCCCATACACACTATTAGATGTTCTGCAGATTTTTCATTTCAGATTTACCAAAACCATGTAGTGCAGTGGTTCTCAAGTCCGGTCCTCGGGACCCACTAACAGGCCAGGTTTGCAGGATAACTGAAATACATCCCAGGTGATCTCATTTGCTGCTCAGTGATTGCAGCATTCTAGTCTGCATTTCCCCATGGTAATACTTAAAATCTGGCCTGTTGGTGGGTCCCGAGGACAGGAGTTGAGAACCACTGATGTAGTGTAAGATTGCATACAAATTGAAACTCTTAAGATTTGACCTCATATTATATCGTTTTGGTAAATCTGAAGGAAAAAATCTGCAGAAAATCTAATAGTGTGTATGGGGTCTAAAGCTGGATACACACTATACAATTTTCTGTAGATTTTTTTTTCCTTTAGATTTACCAAAACCATAAAATATGAGGTCAAATCTTAAAGGCCCGTACACACGAACAGGGCTGCCATCAGGGGGGTACAGGCAGTACTGTTGTAAGGGGCCCCAGTGTCTCAAGGGGCCCTTACAACAAAGACTTTAGCAGTCTTTAACATTGGAGTCTATGGGAGGGGGACACCCGGTTAGGGGGTACCATTCTCCCGAACCATAGCCGATAAAAATACCAAACTTGGGTCACATGGAGAGAGCTCCCTGGACCACAATTGGTACAAGATTGGGACCTACAGCACCTATGGTTCGGCCGTACCGGGTCACCAAAATGACCAGCAATTGTCGGGTGAATTTCGAACTTAACATTGGAGTCTATGGGAGGGGGTCACCCGGTTTGGGGACACTGCTTTCCTGAACCATAGCCGATAAAAATAATAAACTTGGGTCACATAGAGAGGCTCCCTGGGCAACAATTGGTCCATGCTTGGGACCCCCAGCCAGGGGAGGGCTGGGCCAGGAGGCAGGGTGGCAATTGCCCCCCAGGCCACCCTAACTTACATTCAAAATGGCCGACAGCCGCTGCCCGCTCACACTTTTTTCTTCTGTGGAGGAAGGAAGCAGGGGCCAGGGGCGCAGCCACAAGCTAACTGCAGGCAAAGGGGGGGGGGCACCCAGGACCGGCTGTGCTGATGGGCACTGGCGAGCCTGCATGATGGGCACTGATCAGATTGCATTTGATAGGCACTGGTGAGGCTGCATTGATGGGCACTGGTGGGGCTGCATTGATGGGCACTGATGAGCTGCATTATTTTTGTTAAACCTCCTTTGTTGCTATTAACATTAAATTATGTTACCACATTGTATCATATTTGTCTTGCTTCATAACATCAATATCATTCTAAAATCAGATGGGGATGGATGATGAGCTGATTCGGTTGTTCAATGGGCCACTTGACTGGACTGGCCCCCCAGGCCTAAGGCTGGCAGCCCTCCCCTGCCCCCAGCACCTATGGTTTGGCCGGACCGGGTCACCAAATTGACCAGTCATTGACCGGCAATTGTCGGGTGAAATTCGGACTTAACATTGGAGTCTAAGGGAGGGGGGCACCTGGTTTGGGGGCACCGTTCTCCCAAAACATAGGCGATAAAAATACCAAACTTGGGTCACATGGAGAGTAGGGTTGCCACATCATCCCTTTAATCCAGGACACATATGAATTACACAGGTTGTTCTGAGGCTAATTTAATGCAGATGAGGCACCAAGTGAGTTTAATTACCACCTTAATCAGCCACAAAACCTGTGCAATTGATAGGTGTCCTGGATTAAAGGGATGATGTGGCAACCCTAATGGAGAGGTCCTAGGGTTGCCACCTCATCCCTTTAAGCCCAAACACATATGAATTACACAGGTTGTTCTGAGGCTGATTTAATGCAGATGAGGCTCTAAGTGAGTTTAATTACCACCTTAATCAGCCACAAAAACTGTGTAATTAATGTGTTCGGGTTTAAAGGGATGAGGTGGCAACCCTACCCTAAGAGGGCCCCCTGGACCACAACTGGTCCAAGTTTGGGACCCCCAGCACCTATGGTTCTGTGCGAGGACTTATTGCAAGCATTGGGTGAGGCTGTGCTGCCTGTGCACTGCTTTTTTTAACCCCTTGGATCCCACACTGGCATGCATTGCACACTTCACTTGAATGGGTCATGCTTGGCAGGCTACACCTGGTAAGTGTGATAGGGTGTATAATGCCTACTGCAGCTGCAACATGTGTGCACCCCTGGCCAGTGGGTGGATGTGGTGGGATGGCCAGTGGGCGGGCTCTGGGGAATGTTGGTGGTCAGATGGGGGGGACCCAGGTCTAAAGCTGTGTAAGGGGCCCCAGAATTTCTGATGGCTGCCTGCACACGGTACAATTATCGGCCTAAAATTGTCGTACAACAACCCATCATCCGATAATCCGACCTTTAGTACGCTCCATTCGAAAGCTGATTTTCAAGTATCGTCCAACAAAAGTTGCATGAGCCGGCTAGAAAACCTTTGTCTGCCGACAAGGCGTTGTCTAATTTTCGGCTCATTTGTACAGAAGTTGGACAAACGAAAGTTGTAAGTACAAACACGCATGGTCGGAATACAGGAACGACCTGGAAGTGTTCGGTCGTATAACACATGTGTTCGTAATTCACAATTCACATTCAACAGAACGTCCTCTTTATACGCTTGTAGTTTACTACCGTCAGTATGCAGGACAAAATCAAGGACAGCCAATTTTGGGAAAAGTTGCACGTGCGGTCGTACGATAATCGGACCTTGTGTACGAGACTTAAGAGTTTCCATTTGTATGCAATCAGGCCGGCCCTTGCACTACATGGTTTTGGTAAATCTAAAGGAAATCAGGCAAAAGTTGTATAGTGTGTATGGGGTCTTCCATAGGGTTCAATATTGAGTTGGCCCACCCTTTGCAGCTATAACAGCTTCAACCCTTCTGAGAAGGCTGTCCACAAGGTTTCCGGGCACTGATGATAAGTGTCTTGATTATCAGTGCAGCCCCAACAGTGTCTACCAGTGCTGCCAATCAGTGCTGTCTGTCAGTACCTATTAATGATGCCCATCAGTGCCACCTATCAGTGCCGCCTATCAGTGTCCATATGTGCTGCCTATCAGTGCCAGTCTGTGTTGCCTATCAGTACCCATCAGTGTTGCATATAGGGTTGCCACATCATCCCTTTAATCCAGGACACATATCGATAGCACAGGTTGTTCTTTGGCTGATTAAGGTGGTAATTAAACTCACTTGGTGCCTCATCTGCATTAAATTATCCTCAGAACAACAACCTGTGTAATTCATATGTGTCCTGGATTAAAGGAATGAGGTGGCAACCCTAGTTGCATACCAGTGCCCATCAATCCCCATCTGTGCGTAGGGTTGCCACATCATCCCTTTAATCCAGGACACATCTGAATTACACAGGTTGTTGTTTTGAGGATAATTGAATGCAGATGAGGCACCAAGTGAGTTTAATTACCACCTTAATCAGCCACAGAACAACCTGTGTAATTAATATGTGTCCTGGATTAAAGGGATGATGTGGCAACCCTATCTGTGGGGCCTAACAGTGCCCATCAGTGTCGCATATCAGTGCCCTTAAGTGCAGCCCCAATAGTGCCTACTCATCAGCGCATATCAGTGAAGGAGAAAATTACATATTTACAAAATTGTATAACAGAAACTAAGAAAACCTTTTTTTTTTCCCCAACATTTTTGATCTTTTTTAGTTTGTTTAGCAAAAAGTAAAAAAACCCAGTGGTGAGTAAATACCACCAAAAGAAAGCTCTATTTGTTTAAAAAAAAAGTTTGGGTACAGTGTAGCATGTCCGCGTAATTGTCATTCAAAGTGAGACAGCGGTGAAAATTGGCCTGGGCAGGAAGGGGGGAGTGCCCAGTAGGTAAGTGGTCAATCCTATACAGATCATACTTGATTAGTTGCATCCTCGGATAAAGTCGCAGAGCCTCCAGCCTTCTATAGTGCCCCCCAACCATCCACAGTGGTTCATGGTGCCCCCCAGAGTAGGGGTTGCCACCCCATCCCTTTAAACACATATGAATTACACAGTTTCTGAGGCTAATTAAATGCAGGTATGGCACCAAGAGGGTTCAATCACCACCTTAACGAGCCACAGAACAACCCGTGTAATTAATATGGGTTCAGTTTTAAAGGGATGGGGTGGCAACCCTACCCCAGAGAGCCCTCGGCCTCCAAAGTGCCCTCCAGCCTGCTGCAAAGCCTCCAGCCCTCCATTGTGACCCCCGAACTCCAACAGTGTCCCCCAGCCCCCTCCAGAAACCTCATCCCCTACACGACCACAGGACAGTCCCCTAACCTTCTCCAGAACCCAAATCCCCCACAGTGACACCCAACCCCACCCAGAGTCTTCCAGCATTTCCATGCTTTGTATCCCTGTCCCTTTATACTGTAATCATTACTGTTGGGGCATGGAAGGTTCTGGTAGAATTTACTGGGCTCTGGTCTCTGAGACCCCCGAGAATGCCTGGATGCATCGGTGTCTTTAAATAACCTCACCAACCATGTAACTATGTAACTTGTAACTATGTAACATAACATTACAATATTGTCTCTGGAGAAATAACAGACAGTAAATTGTATCTTTATCTGCAACAATGTTTACATGGAAACATCTGCACTAATAATATTAGGCATGGCACAGATCTATATGCCCGCATTGTGCGCACTAAACCCTCCTCTCATTGGCTGACCTTCATATAACCCTCCTGATGTTTATAAACAACCAACGACACCGATTTATGTCTCTCATGTACGACCGTTTAATCCCCTCCATATCTTCTCATCCAAAATATCCGACTCGGATACGCAATGTCCTCTGAAACCGTGGCGGCTCAGAAAAGATTGCTTGGGGTTTTATTTTTTTATATAGATATTTTTATTATTTAACCTTTTTACTTTTAGTGGCTATTTTAAAATTGGCAGTTTTCCCCCTAAAAAATGTACCCAACTCTAATTCCTGCGCCCCCAGAACATCCAGAATCCCAAGAAAACGAGTTACTAAATCCCGGCCTTCGCTCCTCCGGGGATTATTATTGCGATGTTTAGGATGAATCTTGCAAGTTAAAGATGATGATCTGATACTTTACTGATTGGGTTTACATAAAAGCTAACTAATCAATAATAGAGGGGATGTTTGTATGCCCTCCTCCCCCACCCTGGCACTGCCAGTTCATTGTGTAATTCTATGCTTGGCTCTCTAAACCGCTTGTTTCCTGTGATCCCCAAAATGAGGTATTAGCCTTTTGGTTGGCTGTTTCTTGGAATATCTGTGTTTGGCTGTAAGCTTTCTGTCTTCTCCTCTCCTGAGAGATTGGGCTCTGTGACCTGATTCCTAGATGTGGATTCTCTCTGTCTGATGCCTTGGCATGTCACCCCATGTACTGCACTGTCTACCCTGTGCCCACCTGGTCACCCCATGTACTGCACTGTCTACCCTGTGCTCGCCTGGTCACTCCATGTACTGCACTGTCTACCCTGTGCCCACCTGGTCACCCCATGTACTGCACTGTCTACCCTGTGCCCACCTGGTCACCCCATGTACTGCACTGTCTACCCTGTGCTCGCCTGGTCACCCCATGTACTGCACTGTCTACCCTGTGCCCACCTGGTCACCCCATGTACTGCACTGTCTACCCTGTGCCTGCCTGGTCACCCCATGTACTGCCCTGTCTACCCTGTGCCTGCCTGGTCACCCCATGTACTGCACCATCTACCCTGTGCCTGCCTGGTCACCCCATGTACTGCACTGTCTAACCTGTTCCCGCCTGGTCACCCCATGTACTGCGCCATCTACCCTGTGCCCGCCTGGTCACCCTATGTACTGCGCCATCTACCCTTTGCCCGCCTGATCACCCCATGTACTGTGCTGTCTACCCTGTGCCCACCTGGTCACCCCATGTACTACACTGTCTACCCTGTGCCCGCCTGGTCACCCCATGTACTGTGCTGTCTACCCTGTGCCCATTTGATCACCCCATGTACTGTATCGTCTACCCTGTGCCCACCTTGTCACACCATGTTCTGCACTTTGCACCTTGTGCCTGCTTACTCACCCAAGGTACTACATACTCCACCCTGTGCCTGCCTGGTCACCCCATGTACTGCTCTGTCTACCCTGTGCTCGCCTGGTCACCCCATCTCCTGCACTGTCTACCCTGTGCCCACCTGGTCACCCCATGTACTGTGCTGTCTACACTGTGCCCGCCTAGTCACCCCATGTACTGTCGTCTACCCTGTGTCCACCTTGTCACACCATGTTCTGCACTCTGCACCTTGTGCCTGCTTACTCACCCAGGGCACTACACTCTCCACCCTGTGCCTGCCTATCAATTAATGTACTGCGCTGTCTACCCTGTGCCCGTCTGGTCACCCCATGTACTACTCCAACTACCCTGTGCCCACCTGGTCACTCCATGTACTGCACTATCTACACTGTGCCTGCCTGGTCACCCCGTGTACTGCATTGTCTATCCTGTGCCTGCCTACTCACCCAGTGCACTGTACTCTCCACCCTGTGCCCGTCTGATCACCTCATATACTGTACTCTCCTCCCTGTGCCCACCTGATCACCTCATATACTGTACTCTCCTCCCTGTGCCCACCTGATCACCTCATATACTGTACTCTCCGCCCTGTGCCCGTCTGATCACCTCATATACTGTACTCTCCTCCCTGTGCCCACCTGGTCACTTCATATACTGTACTCTCCACCCTGTGCCCATCTGATCACCTCATATACTGTACTCTCCACCCTGTGCCCACCTGATCACCTCATATACTGTACTCTCCGCCCTGTGCCCACCTGATCACCTCATATACTGTACTCTCCTCCCTGTGCCCACCTGATCACCTCAATTACTGTACTCTCCGCCTTGTGCCCACCTGATCACCTCATATACTGTACTCTCCACCCTGTGTTCACCTGATCACCTCATATACTGCACTCTCCGCCCTGTAACTGGCTGGTCACTTTGTATACTGCACTCTCCTCCCTGTGCCCGCATGGTCTCCCTGGTCTCTTTCTGTATAGGGAAACTGAGGAAATTCTTCCTCCTGCTTGCAGCAGACTGATGACATCCTCTCAGCCTAGGCAAAGTCACTGACTGGAGCTCAGGATGGCTTTTTTAATGATAAAAGGTGGAATGTTTCTGCACAACGACCCTGTTTCTGTATCTTGGGATATGTCAGGTATTTATTCATGCAGCCAGGCTTGTAAGGATCCGGATAAATCCATTTCATCAAACCAGCACAATACAGAATGACTGGACTCAGGTGACTGCTGCAGCTAAACACCAGGGGGCGTGCCGGGTTATTTAAAAATCCAAATGTGCAAAAAAACAATAATCTGGAAAGACTGCTGAGCAATTACTGAGGATATTTTTTGTATATTTTTTTTTTTTTTGGTAAAATATCATCTCATATTATAATATCGGCCACAGAGCTTACAATCCATCATTGTATAGCTTTCTTTAGATAAACCAACAACTATGCAGGACCTGAAAAATCCATGTAGGAGCTGTAAATCTAAAGAGGATGGTAAAGTGAAGAATTTTATTTTTTTCTTTTTTTTTTTTTTCTTTTCGTCATTAAAGAAGTGAAGAATTTTCTTCTGAACCCAACGGCACATCTGCTTTGTTTCTGATTTTGATCACTGAAATAATTAACCCCATTCACTGCCAGAGCTGTTTTTGCTTTTCACACGTTTAACCCCTTCAATACCGGGCACTTTCACCCCCTTCCTGCCCAGGCCAATTTTCAGCTTTCAGCGCTGCAGCACTTTGAATGACAATAGCGCGGTCATGCAACACTGTAACTGAATTACATTTTAATATTTTTTTTTGACACAGAGATTTCTTTTGCTGGTATTTAATCACCACTGGGGTGTTTATTTTTTTTCTAAACAAATTAAAAAAGACCAAAAATGAAAAAAAAAAAAGTTTTTCTTAGTTTCTCTTATAAAATTTTGCAAATAGGTAATTTTTGTATGGCACTGATGGGCACTGATGAGGCATCAATGAGGTTGCACCGATGGGCACTGAGGCTACACTGATGGGTATTGATGAGGCTGCACTGATGAGGCATCAATGATGCAGTACTGATAGGCATTGAGGCTGCACTGATGGGTATCAATGAGGCTGCATTGATGGGCACTGATGAGGCTGCACTGATGATGCATCAATGAGGCAGTACAAATGGGCACTGAGGCTGCACTGATGGGTATCAATGAGGCTGCACTGATGGGCACTGAGGTTGCACTGATGGGTTTTGATGAGGCTGCACTGATGAGGCAATGATGAGGAAGTACAGATGGGCACTGAGGCTGCACTGATGGGTATCAATGAGGCTGCATTAATGGGCACTGATTAGGCTGCACTCATGGGCATTGATGAGGCTGCACTGATGGGCATCAATGAGGCTGCACTGGTGGACACTGATGAGACTGCACTGATGGGCACTGAAACGCAGCACTGATGGGCACTGAAAGGCAGCACTGATAGGCACTGATAAGCTGCACTAATCTGCACTGATGGGGCTGCACTGATTATCAGTGTAAATAATGTACGCACTGTGCGCTGCCAGCCTTGCCAGTTATCTGCTCTGCTTTCCTCACACAGACACAAATTCACCCTCCCCCAGCACAAATCCTCTACCCTTAAAATTCCCCCTCCTAGTACACACCCCCCCACTTAAAACCGCCCCCCCAGCACAAATGCCCCTCTCGTCTATTGACCGTTCCGACCGTCGCGTGTCACGCATGTAATAAATGTGACTATTAGTCACGTCGGGGTAGTCACGTCTAATCACGTCGAATAGTCACGGATAGTCACGACGGAAAGTCACGGGTAGTCACGACGCAAAGTCACGGGTAGTCACGTCAGAGTAGTCACAGGTGGTCACGTCGGAGTAACTACGGGTAGTCACGTCGGAGTAGTTACGGGTACTCACGTCGGATTAGTCACGGGTAATTACGTCGGAGTAACTATGGGTAGTCACGTCGGAGTCACGGGTAGACATGAAGG
>BLSH010016179.1:477720-491141 GCA_018402905.1 Glandirana rugosa | reverse complement strand
CCCCCCCCCCCCCCCCCCGAGAATTACCCCTGGGAGGAAGGAAGATATTTGCTTTAGAGAATGAATTTAGCGGCGCTCATCCTCGGCTCTGGCGTGGTAATCCCCCTTCCCCCCTCCGGGTGCCCCCAGTCATATTTTCCCCCGCACCGGATTGGCCTGTCAGCAGCGAGGGATTACCAGCTGCCTCCCAATGAATGTTTATGACGGCGCACGACTCGGAGAACAGAGCGACCCGCAGCGATAAACCAGAAATAAGCCCTTTTTTTGGCAGCCGAAGGCACCGGGAAGTTCTCCTCTAAGTCCTGCTGACTTAACCGGTGACAGCAAAATTCCCCTTTAAACATTCGTCATAGACTCATAGCCCGACGCGTAATGGGACCGAGGGACGAGCGCCGTCAGGACATAAGCCCCCCCGTCTTGGCAGCAGAGATGAGCGTTGTACAGCAATGGGATTTACATCGGTGTCACCGAGTATTATTTGTTCGAGGGAATTACCAGAAAATTGTGACCTTCGAACTTCTTAAACCGCTTTAAGCTAACTAGAGATAAGCGGTCTAATCGCCGCCATGGCGATATTCCGTGTTTATGGGCGCAGTCCACGCTTGCAAATATTTAAAGGGAATCCAAAGCTGAACTCCGGGCAAATACAAAAGACACAAATTGTTTAATGTAATCATTATCACAGCCCTGAACTCCAGCCTTCCCTATAGGGATGTGTGTCAGACCTCTGCAGAGAGACCGCTGCTTCCCCACAGCAGACTATACAAGGGCATGCGTTCTGGTATTTTTCAATTAAGGGCTTCATTTGTCAAGCAGTCTTGCACTTAAGACTTGCAGCCTCTAACCACCTCCTGTATATTGTGTCCGCAGCCTCTAACCACCTCCCGTATCATGTCCGCACCCTCTAACCACCTCCTGTATTGTGTCTGCAGCCTCTAATCACCTCCTGTATATCGTGCCCACAGCCTCTAACCACCTCCTGTATATCGTGTCCACAGCCTTTAACCACCTCCTGTATCATGCCTGCAGCCTCTAACCACCTCCTGTATCATGTCCACACCCTCTAACCACCTCCTGTATCATGTCCACAGCCTCTAACCACCTCCTGTATTGTGTCTGCAGCCTCTAATCACCTCCTGTATATCGCGTCCACAGCCTCTAACCAAATCCTGTATCGTGTCTGCAACCTCTAACCACCTCCTGTATATCGTGTCTGCAACCTTTAACCACCTCCTGTATATCGTGTCCGCAGCCTCTAATCACCTCCTGTATAATGTCTGCAGCCTCTAACCCCTGCTGTATCATGCCTGCAGCCTCTAACCACCTCCTGTATCATGTGTACAGCCTCTAACCACCTCCTGTATCATGTCTGCAGCCTCTAACCACCTCCTGTATCATGTCTGCAGCCTCTAACCACCTCCTGTATCATGTCTGCAGCCTCTAACCACCTCCTGTATCATGTCCGCAGCCTCTAACCACCTCCTGTATATCGTGTCCGCAGCCTGTAACCACCTCCTGTATATTGTGTCTGTAGCCTCTCACCACCTCCTGTATTGTGCCTGCAGCCTCTAACCACCTCCTGTACCATGTCTGCAGCCTCCAATCACCTCCTGTATCATGTCTGCAGCCACTAATCACCTCCTGTACATCGCGTTCACAGCCTCTAACCAAATCCTGTATCGTGTCTGCAACCTTTAACCCCCTCCTGTATTGTGTCCGAAGCCTCTTACCACCTCCTGTATATCATGTATGCAGCCTCTAACCACCTCCTGTATCATGTCCGCAGCCTCTAACCACCTCCTGTATATCATGTCCGCAGCCTCTAACCACCTCCTGTATCATGTCTGCAGCCTCTAACCCCCTCCTGCATCATGCCTGCAGCCTCTAACCACCTCCTGTATTGTGTCTGCAGCCTCTAACTATCTCCTGTATCATGTCCGCAGCCTCTAACCACCTCCTGTATATCGTGTCCGCAGCCTCTAACCACCTCCTGTATCATGTCCGCAGCCTCTAACCACCTCCTGTATCATGTCCGCAGCCTCTAACCACCTCCTGTATCATGTCCACAGCCTCTAACCACCTTCTGTATCATGTCCGCAGCCTCTAACCACCTCCTGTATCATGTCCACAGCCTCTAACCACCTCCTGTATCATGTCCACAGCCTCTAACCACCTCCTGTATCATGTCCGCAGCCTCTAACCACCTCCTGTATCATGTCCACAGCCTCTAACCACCTTCTGTATCATGTCCGCAGCCTCTAACCACCTCCTGTATCATGTCCACAGCCTCTAACCACTTCCTGTATCATGTCCGCAGCCTCTAACCACCTCCTGTATCATGTCCGCAGCCTCTAACCACCTCCTGTATCATGTCCACAGCCTCTAACCACCTCCTGTATCATGTCCGCAGCCTCTAACCACCTCCTGTATCATGTCCGCAGCCTCCAACCACTTCCTGTCTCATGTCTGTAGCCTCTAACCACCTCCTGTATCGCGTCCGCAGCCTCTAACCATCTCTTGTATCAGACGTGTGTAGACTGTGGTGAGGAAACTATAGAATAAAACCAGAGCCATTAACCTGGAGCCGTCTGACTGAGCCCTGCACGGTGCCCCTGAGAGGAGGTTATCGACAGTGCCGTCAGGGGGTGTCACTGATGTAAGGGGAGGAAAGAAAACAATAATGTAAGGGGGCACTGATATAAAGGTTCCCCTTTATATCAGTAACCCCCCTTTACCTTAGTGTATTCGGAAGGTGGTCTCTGGTTACCAAAGTTCCCCCTTTACATCAGAGTTCTCGGTGTTCCCCTTTATCTGAGTGTGCAGGATTCCCCCTTACAGTGCAAGGGGGAACTCTGCAGACCCTGATGTAAAGGGGAGCTCTGATGTAAAGGGCAATGCCGCAGACCCTGGTGTAAGTGAGAACTCTGATTTAAAGGGGAATGCATTGGACTCTGATATAAGGTGGTCTCTGGTCACCAGAGCCCCTCCCCTTACATCAGATTTCCCCCTTAGATCATGATCTGCAGCGTTCCCCTCTACATCTGAGTTTCCATTGCACTGTAAGGGGGAACCCTGCAGACTCTGATGTAAGGGGGAACTCTGTGCTGCCTGGGTTATATTAACCTGAACTTCGTGTAAATGGAGAAATATGGTTCTTGACTTTTGTTTAGCTTAAACACATTGCTAATAGCACTTTCTATATGTTTATAGTTCAAATGTTGATATTTGCACTGAAAACTGACATTTTAGCTACTTTTTTGTAGTGTCAGTAAAAAAAAAAAAGCATCTATGTCAGTAAATTTCATGATTTTTGCCAGTAAACAAATTGGTGCCATTTGTAACTTTTTGCATTCTGTCAGTAAATTTCACTTCGGGGGGTTGGCAACACTGCCCCATAGGAACCCCTCTCCTGAGAAATAGCCTTACTCAGGGACCTCTCAGCCTTGTCAAAAAGGCCTTTTGTAATCTGTTCTGGTCCCCACCTCCATAAGGGGCAGAAAGTCTACAGCCGGCTCTCCTGGGTGCAGGTCTACTCCTCCCTGGCCTCCTGCCCTGTCCAGGGCCTACAAGTGCTGGTGACAAGCATGCTGCTGTTTGGCTCCCATGCCACAAGTGTCTTAAGCCTCGTACACACGGGACGACGATCGCATACAACAGGTCGTATTAACGACCGTTGTATGCGATATCGAACCTTCGTATGCGCGATTAGAACAGTCGAACATACGACGGTCGTACAAGGGAGTTGTATGAGCAAACTAGAAAACTTGGTCGTACCAACAAGCGGTCATACGACCGTTGTATCGCGTGTACAGAGCAGTTGGTACAACAAGTTGTATTGTGCAAAACACGCATGCTCAGAAGTCAGGAACGGCCGCATGCTAATTACATGCACCTGAACGTTCTTCTGTACTCGTACGATCGTGTAGTGCAGTCAGTATGCTAGATACAACAGCCAACATATGATTTGCGACGCTCGTACGTACGATCGTCGTCCCGTGTGTACGAGGCTTTAGAGCTCCACCCAACCTGGCTTATATATGGGTGCTGCCCCACTCATGACATCACTGTAGGAGGGCTCCACTTAAAAGGGGCCTAGCACCTGATGACACGGTCTGCTGTAACCAGGCACTATTCTGGTACAGAGCCACCTAGTGGCAAACTAGCTAACTGCGCCTGCCTACAAGCAACCACTGCTTGCTTAACAGCTATTGGCAGGAAGCTGTCATGTAGCTGTGCTTACGCTATAGGACATCTGGTGAGCAAAGGGTCCGGCATTGGGATGAACACCCAAACAGGTAGTTCCTGTGCTCGCCCCGAACCTTGAGTTTGCAGCAGTGCAGGTGGATTCCTTGCAAAATCCTGTTCCATGTTTTACTTGAAAATGTCATCTCCAGCAGCTGTCCACCTTATAGATCGGCGGTGCGTCCTATTAATATCTTGTCGTTTGTTTGAATTATAACTCTGGAAAAATATCCCTTCCAAGCATCGATCGATTTTTTTTTTTGCAGTAGTAACCGGATAATTAATTCCCGGGGAAAGGCGACTCCTGGAAGGCTTCTGAACAAGTGTGACAAATTATGATCGCGGCCCGGACATGAAGCCAATCGAATTACTCTTAATTTGCGGTAATTGACTGACGTGTGTGAATGTCATGGTTGGTCGAGCTCGCGGTTGGACGCGAGGTTAAAAATCCACGGCGTCCTTTGTAAGGGAAAGTGTTTTAGAAATCGGCCCCGGCGCGCTGAGCGCGGACAAAGCCACGGATCCCGGTAAATTCACCGCTGAGCGAGTTCATGCCTTTCAGAGCTATTGTGTGCCGGGGCGTCCTCCGGGAGATTCGCCGACCTTTCGCCCTGGAAGCGGCTAATGTACAGAATTAGGAAAAGTCTCGAGGTCGTACGCTGACGCGAAGCCTCAACTCCCGCGAGCCGCCGTGACGCACCGACTTTATTTAAGGTGATACTATTTTTGCAAATCCGCAGAATGATGTCACAGCGCCTCCTTCTGTGCCAGGTTAAGGCATAATGCCGCCTGTGAGCGATCTACAGAGAGCACACCTTATGGTACCATTTAAAGTGGACCTGTCAGTGACTTTACAAGACCCCATGAATACGTTCCTGACATACAGAGGGGGAAAAAGTATTTGCTCCCCTGCTGATTTTGTAGGTTTGCCCACTGACAAAGAAACGATCGGTCTATAATTTTAATGGTCGGTTTATTATAACAGTGGGCAGGGCCGTCTTTAATATTGGTTGGACCCTGGGCAAACATTTTCTTGTGCCCTCCTGAATCCATCAACTATTTGCTGGCAGTGCAGGCTCTAGGGGCAGCTGCACTGGGCCCCACAACTATGACTGGGCCCCTTTTGCCCTGCGTTAAAGGCAGCGCTGACAGTGAGAGACGGAATAACAACAAAAATATCCAGAAAAACGCATTTCAAAAAAAGTTATAGACACAGTTAAAGTCACAACTCAAGAACGGCTTTTTAATGGTAAAAGCTACAGTTTTTAAAAAGGATACTGCTGCTGTATATTCTGAAAAGATCCATATTAATAAATAGGACTCTGTAAATGAAATGGTTGCATTTTAATGAGGGAAATAAATATTTGATCCCCTATCAATCAGCAAGATTTCTGGCCCCCAGGTGTCTTCTATACAGGTAAGGAGCTGAGATTAGGAGTTCTCTCTTATAGGGAGTGCTCCTAATCTCAGCTTGTTACCTGTATAGAAGTCTCCTCTCCACAGAAGCAATCAATCAACCAATCAGATTCCAATCTCTCCACCATGGCCGAGACCAAAGAGCTGTCCAAGGAGGTCAGGGAGAAGATTGTAGAGCTACACAAGGCTGGAATGGGGGCTACAAGACCATCGCCAAGCAGCTTGGTGAGAGGTGGCAACAGTTGGTGCGATTATTCGCAAATGGAAGAAACACAAAATAACGGTCATCTCCCTCGGTCTGGGGCTCCATGGAAGGTCTCACCTCAATGATCATGGAGAACGGTGAGGAATCTCCCAGAACTACATGGGAGAATCTGGTCAATGATCTCAGCTGGGACCATAGACACCAAGATAACAATTGGCAACACTGCACCGTGACTGAAATCCTGCAGCCCCCGCAAGGTCCCCCTTCTCAGGAAAGCCCATGTACAGCCCGTCTGAGGAAAGCGCATGTACAGCCCGTCTGTAGTTTTCTAATGAACATCTGAATGATTCAGAGGAGGATTGGGTGAAAGTGCTGTGGTCAGAGGAGACCAAATTCAACCTCTTTGGCATCAACTCAACTCGCCGTGTTTGGAGGAGGAGGAATGCTGCCTATGACCCCAAGAACACCACCCCCACCGTCATACATGGAGGGGGAAACATTGTGCTTTGGGGGGGTCCCCCTGTCATCATTAAAAAGCCGTCCTTGTGTTCCAGTCAGTGTCTTTTTTGTCTAGGCTGAGACAATGGCATCAGCTCTCCAGGCCATTAACCATTTCATTTGCAGAGTCCTATTTATTAAAATGGATCTTTTCAGAATATACAGCAGCAGTATCATTCTTAAAAACTGTAGCTTTTACCATTAAAAAGCCGTTCTTGAGCTGTGACTTTTGCCTAGGCTACGGTGATGTCATCAGTCTGCTGCAGGCAGGAGGAACCCTTTCCTCAGTCACCTCTCCCATCCAGTGAACAGACTGTACATTGTAATTTTGTAGCAAACCACTAAGTGAGGTGCCGCAGCAGAGGCTGATCTGTGTAAGGCAAATCATCGGGATTTACTTGATTGCGTCACTTCTACCCCGGAAGTAAATGGTGACCCTCAAATATGCCTCAAAGGTCCATCTGTCATCATTAAAAAAACTGTCCTTGAGTTCCAGGCAGTGCCTTTTGTCTATAGGCTGAGATGATGTCAACAGTCCTCCAGGCCATTAACCATTTAGTCCTTTTTTGTAAACGGATCTTTTCAGAATTTGCATCAGCAGTGTAATATTTATAAACTGTTCCTTTTACCAAGAAAAAGCCTTGGGCACCGGTCAGTGACTTTGCCTAGGCTGAGATGATGTCATCAGTCTGCTGCAGGCAGGAGAAAGCCACATGGGTAACTCAGTCACCGTGATCCAGATTTCCCAGTCAGGGTGCCACCTGGAGTCATCAGGTGGGCAGTCAAACAGCGGCACCACCTCTTCTGCACACCCCCAGCAT
Organism: Glandirana rugosa; assembly: GCA_018402905.1. Lineage (NCBI taxonomy): Eukaryota > Metazoa > Chordata > Amphibia > Anura > Ranidae > Glandirana > Glandirana rugosa. The sequence goes on along the minus strand of BLSH010016179.1, from coordinate 483,959 downwards.
GAAGACCAAGCCGTCCCTGACAGCTCCGGGTCTCACTGAAGACCGTCTCTCATCCATGTGATCACTGCGATAGCCAATCATAATTATTAACAGTGTTAGGCATGGTTCACACCTACCAGTGCCACCCAGCAGGGGGGCATTTTTCAAGCGTTGGCACGTAGGGCAGCCCATTCATTTCAATGGACTGTCCTACATACAAGAAATGCGTAAAAAATTATCCGACGCTTTTCCAAAGGCGTACTGCACCGTGCAGTTGGGGACAGGCAAAAAATAGGAAAATTAGGGTCATGACCCCGGAAAGAGTAATGGGGCTTTAATGGTGGCGGCTTGCCAGCGTCGGTGGAGGATCTCTGCCTGGTGGATGGGAGGATTGATTGATCTTGTTTAACTGCAAGGGACATCCCTCCCCTCGTGCTGGTTGACAACCGTAGTCCTTCCAATCTTGGACATAGCGGGTTCCCTAAGCTTTGGGGCATACTAGTAGTCAGGCACTGTGTTTTGTATCCTTTTGACATTTTTGGACGGCAAGTTGGGGTGCGGCTCCCTGTGCGGAAGTGCGTATCTCCTGACGCCATCTTGCCTCTCCGAGCTTTCATGCTACCATAGATTGTATCTAAGACGGGCGGCCGTATTGGTCGGAAAACTGTTCTTAGTTAAACTCCTATGGGGTCTAGTCAAAGGCCCCAGTATTGTGTGGATTAAGCCCCCTATTGTTTGCACAGTAAGGGATCACATACCCCAATCCTGCTCTTGTCTCCCCTGAGGAAGCCTCACAAGGCGAAACACGTTGGTAAAGGACCCAGCATTATACATCCGTGCTCCCACCTTATATCACCTATTGTTCTTCGGGTATTGAATGTATCATACAACGTACCTTAGAGGGAGAGTTGATACCTGTCTGGATGTATATTTATTATGCTTCTGTGGGGTTTTCTATGTGATTATGTCCCATTTTGTATGGCCTAATTTGGCAAAACTTTTATTATGTGCCAATAAATGTAAGTTTTTATACGGACATTTGAGCCTGAGGTTGGGTTTGACTGCTCCATTACTCTTTCCGGGGTCATGACCATAATTTTCCTATTTCTATCCAGGGATGCAGTGTCGGCCATAAGTGTTGGCCTTTGTTCAAATTTTGCAGATGCATGGGGGTGGCATTAAGAATAAATGGCACTGCCGCACATCTGCTAAATGGCAGCGCTTTTGTCAGGATAGAGCATGATTTTGTGCACGCGAAGATCTGAGCCTAGCCCAGGACCTCACCCCTGTTCAGTTTTTCCTCTCCATGCGGAGAAAAAGATGCATTGCATCTCAGCGGAGGAGAAATCCGTGGAAACAAAAGAAGTCTGTTGAAAAATAAACAACAAAGATAAAATAGTTACATGGAGGCTTGATTTGGGTCAGCGGTGAAAGTCCTGGATTAAAGGGATGATGTGGCAACCCTACCGGGGTAGCCCAGGGTACCGTTTCTTCTGTATTCGTGCCGTAAATAACAGCTCCCGTGCGCATGCGCAGGAGTGACGTCAGCGCAGCTCCACCAATCACAGCGCTGGAGCCCGCCCTGTGATTGGATGGAGCCACAGACCCGGAAGGAGGCATGTCGCCGGTCTCAGTAGGGTTGCCACCTTATCCCTTTAAACCCAAACACATATGAATTACACAGGTTGTTGTTCTGATGCCAATTTAATGCAGATGAGGCACCAAGTGAGTTTAATTACCACCTTAATCAGCCACAGAACAACCTGTGTAATTAATATGTGTTCGGGTTTAACCACTTCCCGACCGCTTACCGTGTTTTCACGGCGGCAGCCGGGCTGCTGTGCGCGAATCGCCGTAAAAACAAGGCGATCTGCGAACGGCCGCTAGGGGGAGGAGTGTGCCCGCGGCTCGGGCGGACCCGATGTCTGCCGGCGAGACGCGATGAGCGGCTACAGGCAAAGAACGGGGAACCGCCGATGTAAACACGGCGGTTCCCCGCTCTGTTAGTGGGGCATGAGAGATCTACTGATTCCTGTCACTGGGATCAGTTAGATCTCTCATGCCCATGGTAGCCCAACCCCCCCACAGTAAGAACACCCAGGGAACACAGTTACCCCCTAGATCTCCCCCGCAGATTAACCCCTTCACTGCCAATGACATTTATACAGTAATCAGTGGACATTTAAATTTCTGATCGCTGTATAAATGTCATTGGTTCCAAAAAAGTGTCAAAAATGTTCCGACATGTCCGCCCCGATATCGCAGTCCCGATAAAAATCGCAGATCGCCGCCATTACTAGTAAAAAATAAAAAAAAAATTAAAAACCCCACAAATTAATTCTCACCATCCGTAAACACGGCCACTTTTGCGCAAACCAATCAATAAACGCCGATTGCGATTTTTTTTATCACAAATATGAGGAAAAATATAAATCGGCCAAAAACGGTGAAAAAAAATGTATTTTTATATTTTTTTTGGATTTGAATTTTAGCAAAAAGTAAGAAATTTGGGTTTTTTTTGCAAAATGGTCGCACTTCTTTTGTTTATAGCGGCGATCAGAAATGACGCAGAGGCGATCAAATACCACCAAAAGAAAGCTCTATTTGTGGGGAAAAAAGGACGCCAATTTGGTTTGGGTACAACGCCGCACGACCGCGCAATTGTCAGTTAAAGCGGCTCAGCGCCGAATCGCAAAAAGTGCTCTGGTCCTAAGGCGGGAAATCCTTCCGGGGCTGCAGAGGTTAAAAACACAAGAAGCTTTATTACAAACAGAATTCACAGCAATCATTAAAACCACCAAAACACGTCATACAGTCATGGCCAAAAATCTTGGCACCCCTGCAGACGCTCCACCTTGCCCAGATCATTGCTGCAATTACAAATGTTTCTGCCTTCTCATGTTTATTTCTTGTGCTCGTGTGACGCAAAAAAGTGGAGAAACAAAAAGCCAAATCTGACCCGTTCCACGCAAAAATCCAAGAATGGACTGGACAAAATTATTGGCACCCTCAATTTAATATTTGGGTAGCACACCCCATGCAAAAAATAACTGAAATCAATGGCTTCCTGTAACCGTCAATGAGTTTCTTACGCCTCTCTACAGGAATTATTCTTCTATCGCCAGCTGCTCCAGGTCACTCCGAATGGAAGGGTTCCTTTTCCCATCTCTCCACAGGAGCTCTATGGGATTTAGATCTGGACTCATTGCTGGCCAGTTCAGTGCTCTCCAGAGCTTTGTCTTAAACCATTTCTGGGCGCTTTTTTGAGGTGCGCTTTGGGTCATTTTCCTGCTGTAAGACCCATGACCTCTGACGGAGACCCAACTTTCTGACACCGGGCCATACATTGCACACCAGAATTCTTTGGTAGCCTTCAGATTTCGTAACGCCATGCACATGGTCAAGACATCCTGTGCCTGAAGAAGCAAAGGAACCCCAAAACGTCAGTGTGCCTCCCCCATGTGTGACTGTAGGGACTGCATTCTTTTCTTTAACCCCTTCAGCCCCGGAAGGATTTCCCTCTTTAGGACCAGAGCACTTTTTGCGATTCGGCGCTGCGTCGCTTTAACTGACAATTGCGCGGTCATGCAAAGTTTTACCTAAATGAAATTGGCGTCCTTTTTTTTTACCACAAATAGCCCTTTTTTTGGTGGTATTTGATCTCCTCTGCGTCATTTCTGATCGCCACTATAAACAAAAGAAGAGCGACAATTTTGCAAAAAGAACAAACAAATTTCTTACTTTTTGCTAAAATACAAATCCTAATAAAACAAACAAACATTTTTTTTCCATCAGTTTTGGCCGATTTATATTCTTCCTCATATTTTTGGCAAAAAAAATTGCAATCGGCGTTTATTGATTGGTTTGCGCAAAAGTTGCCACGTTTACGGATGATGAGAATTCATTTCTGGGGTTTTTATTTATTTTTATTTTTTTACTAGTAATGGCGGCGATCTGCGATTTTTAGCGGTACTGCGATATTGCGGCGGACATGTTGGACCATTTTGACACTTTTTTGGGACCATTGGCATTTATACAGCGATCAGTGCTATGAAAATGCACTGATTACTGTGTAAATGTCATTGGCAGTGAAGGGGTTAACCTGCAGGGGGCGCTCTAAGTGTTAACTGTGTTCCCTCAGTGTGTTCTAACTGTGTGTGGGCTGCCCTGGCAGGGGGAGGAGAGTGATCACGGCTCCCATATACAGGAAGCCTGTGATCACAGCCCTTCCCCCTCTAACAGAACGGAGATCCGTGGTTACATACACGGACCTCCGTTCTTTCACTGCGGGGGGGGCCATCGCTGGTAGCCGGCGGTGATTGAGTCCACCCTACCCGCTCCCCGCCCCCCCCCCCGGACACGGTAAGCCTGCGAGCATGCCTTCGGCGGCGTGCGCGCTCACAATATTAGTTATCGCGGTCGCTGTCCTATGACGGTGTTTCGTAATAACGAGCCACCTTGCCGCCATCACGCTGCGGTGGGCGGTCAGCAAGTGGTTAAAGGTCTCATTTCTTTTTCTGAAAACAGTAGAATGATCGGCTTTACCAAAAAGCTGGAATTTTGTTTCATCTGTCCACAGCACATTCTCCCTCAAGGATTTTGGCTTCCTCAGGTAGGTTTTGGCAAACTCTTTGGTCAGTTTTAATCTTTTGGCCACGTCCATGGAGGGAGATTAGCTACAGTGCCATTTGGCTGTACCCTTCTTCTTGGCAATGTTGTGCACAGTGGACAGGGGAACATCAAGATCTCTGGAGATGGACTTGTAACCTTGAGGTTGTCCATGCTTTCCCACTATTTGTGTTCTCAAATCCTCAGCCAATTCCTTGCTGCTCTTTTCTCCTCTCCATGCTCCGGGTGGCACACAGAGACACACAACAGAAAGGTTGAGTCAATTTTTAACTGGTTGCCGGTGTGATTTCTATATGGTCAGCACCTGTTAATTGATACGGGTGAGTTTAATTACAACTTACAGGGGCTTCACAAGCTTGGAATGCAACCATTTCTTACAATTTTGGGAAGGTGCCAATAATTTTGTCCAGTCCATTTTTGGAGTTTTGCGTGGAATGTTCTCAGATTTGGCTTTTTGTTTTTCCACTTTTTTTGTGTCATACCGATACAAACATAAGAAATAAACATGAGAATGCCGAAACATTAGTAATCGCAACACTTTTCATTCAGGACCATATGTATCGTATTTTTCTGTAGGATTTCATGATCGGTCTTTAGGATTTCTTTTAGGGTTTTAGTGGACATGTGCTTTCTCCTCCTCCCTTTTTGACTTATTTAGGGTAAGATTATCTGTCCTTTAGTGTTATAAATATATATATATATATCTATATTGACACCTTGATGGGAGGGTCCTCTAACCATCTTTGTGGACTGGGCTCCTGGGGTCCTGATGAAGCGAGTCAACCCACGAAACATGTAGACCGCCTTGTACCACCTTGACTGCCATCTATGACATGCTATTGATGGTTTTAACGATTCTTGTATTTGCTGGGCAGTGGCAGCTGGTGCTCAATTTTCTTACCCCCCCCCCCCCCCAGCCAACCAACCACTCATCTGATCTTCCCTTTTTTGCAAAGCTGCAGAAGACTCGTCAGCATCTGATACTTCTGGTTATGTCGAACACCGGCACCCAGGGCTGGGACTGGAGGGGGTGCAGGAGGGGCAGCTGCCCCGGGCACAGTTTCTTTATGTATTGTGGGGGGGGGGGGGATGCCACGAGGCAGCAGCCTGTAGAGTACATTTAACCAATTTGAGAGGCTTTCCTCACCCCTTCCATTCTTTATGCCGCCCCCTGCTGCCTGGAGGCTGCCCTACCTGGCAGGAGGAGCCTGAGCAGAGGAGCAGTGATGTCTCCGGTGGTGAGATCCATTGTCTGCACTATTAGTGTAATAGAGAGGGGTGGGGAGGGGTCAGGGCCCGGGACAAGTGGTGGGCAGGAGGGGCGGCTGCCCTGGGCGCAGTGGAATTTTGGGGGTTTGTGCTAGAATGGGTGATTTTGAGGGGGCGGGGAGGACGGGTGGTGAACAGGGCCCGGGACTGGGGAGGGGTGGGGAGAGATAATGTGATTATCACGTCTGTTACCTAGAGTGGTGGCCTCTGTAGTGACGAGGAGACGAGTCCGAGGAGGACGGTCCATCCCGTCGGAGGTCCGTCGTCCCCCGCCGTATTTCTTACCTTCCCCACTCCTTTCGGAGAGTTTAACCAATTTACATGAGATGTCCGACGACGGAGCACCGTAGGGGGGGGGGGGG
>BLSH010016179.1:449672-460003 GCA_018402905.1 Glandirana rugosa | reverse complement strand
TAAAAAAAAAAAAAAAAAAGGTGTCCGGAGCGAGGACGAAAAAAGAACAGTGTTGTGAGGCAGACAGCCGCCCTTTATGGGCTAGGAAAGAGGTGGTCCTGAAGGGGTCAGAGGGGGCGGAGCTGACCCGTAGTAGGCTGACATGGGGAGGTCCAGGAAATCAGCAATTCCAAAGCAGAACTCTTCTGAGATTTTATTGGAATTGGGAACACGCATAGTGATAGACCCAGCACATAGGAAGCCATGGTGTCTCCTGTCCCACCATTATCCTTAAATCTCCTTCTTCCCCGAGTTACAGGTCAATTGCTGCAATCCTCACACTTCCTATTCTAAAGAACTAAACCACCGCAGAGTAAATCTATCAGACTGACCAGATGTAGCATTGCTCAGAGTGCAGGACAGGAGTGCTTATAACAAACATAGGTTTCAGGTGCACAGTCCCCATAGTGGGGTATTAATATCTCTGTGAGATGCCTAAGTGCCGTTCCTGCGTCATAAAGAGAAATGCATAGAGATACAGATAATAGGAGGCATGAAATAGAAATCATCTATATGAGCCATTTCAATTAGCGGATCCATTTCATGTGGACCGCATTTCATCAAGAAGGTATTTAAAGTCCAACTCTGAGCTAAAATGTTTTTTTTATGTTCCCCAGGAGGAATATTAACTAAAAGGTAGCTCAGGCTGCAATATTTATCTCCTTTTTTTCCACCACTCTTCTCAACAATTAGATGTCCTCAGTCTTCGGGTTGAATGATGCACATCAACCTGGAAGACTGGGGAAATCCTGTGAGTGCAGGGTGTCATGGGCCTATCCTATAAGGTGGCATCACCCTGGCGCTCTGCTTTCACAGTGTAATGATGTAGAAGGGTGCTGATGAAATGACTCCAGCACCACTCTCTGCATCATTGAGGAGTCAGACCCCAAACCTCTGAAGACGAAGAGGTCCCAGTGCTCCGTGGGTGTCAGGATCTGGATCACTTACTGGGGGCACTGTGGTTCACTGGGATGAGGGTTGTAATTCCACATTCCTCCAGCGGGTGTCTCACAACAGCAGGCAGATCCCAGTAATCAGTCTCCACCTGGTGCTGGCTACTGGGATGGTATTTAGTTCCTTCTCTATTCGTGCCTCTAGCTTCAGTGTTTTGCTTTGCTAGCCAGATACTGCTTGCAATTTATCCGGCTCCTGATGTTGCTCTTGCCCTGCTTCCTGTATCCTGCACCCTGCTTCCTTATATCTGCCCTTGTTCCAGATCCCAGTCCAGCCCCCCCCCTTCTCCCATAATCTCCGGTGTTACCCTGTTGTTCTCATTTTTGTACATATAGTTAGTTAGGCTTTCTGTCACTTGCTCAGGTTGTTGTTAGGTATTTTGTTATTGGGTTACCTATATCTTTATGTTTGCAGTGTTTCCTGTTTGCTAGTGTGTAGCCATGCAGCCCTGGTCATCCCCGCTGCTCATCTCTGACAATGGGGCAGGCAGGGCCAGGACAAGGGTGGGGCATCGTGTATGTATTGTAGGGATGGGATCGCCACAGGTTCCTTCCACTATAAGGCTGACAGGAGTAGTGACAGGGGAATCACTACTTCTGTCAGCCCAGCGCTGGAAGTGGCAAGGAGAGAGCCGAGAGGAGGTGTGGGCTGTGCCCTCTCTCTCTCCCTCCCTCCCTCCTCATGCGCTTGCACATAATGAAGAGGGGGGGTGCAATTTGGCATCTTTGCCCTGGGCACTGGATGATCTTGTCCTGGCGCTTGGGACAGGGTAGCTATTGCTAAAAAAAAATTAAGCAAAAAATACATGTGGTGGGAAGGGGAGCTAAATGCCAGGGAGGGAAGCCTGGAGTTGGGCTTTAATTGAAGGGGTAAGTCTGAGGGGGTAAATAGGGCTCTAATCTATAAGAGGGCTAATAAGCATAGATCCTGATCGTCCTCTGATGTCACCTATTGCAAGTATGAAACCAATACAAGATTACCGTAATGGTTTCCTTTGGGGCCAAAGAAGAAGAGAATTACTTTAAACTATTTAACTATAGTAACACACATTTTGTTAAATAGGGAAGGGGGGGGGGGGGGCAGTACTGCGCTAATATAACCAAAAAACCAAAAGCATTAAGTGAAAAACAGCTGCAACGTAAAATGTGAGATACCGACGCAATAATAATATATATAGAGACAACAAGTGGCGCTAAACAATCATGCACAAATCAGCAATAAAGTTCATGTGAAAAAAATTCTCATACAAAACCAAAAAAAACTGTGAATAAAGTGTCCAAATTTCAGAAAAAAAAATCAAAATTCCGTCAGACTGTGCAGACTAGATCCGAATTGAAACTTCCTCCACCCGGTGATTCACCAACACACAAGCAGACTGAATGCTTACCAGAGCAGATGGACCCTCTAGTTATGGAAGGTCAAACAGACAAGTGGGTGTATGCCACCTCCAGCATAGAAGATCTGCCCACAGCTTCTCCTCCTTGTACCTCGGCTCATGCATTCAAAATAAATGAAAAGGGGGGCGCCAATAGTGTAGTCAGCCTTTCCCAACCTTTTCAACACAGAGGAATCCTTGAAATAATTCTCCGGTCTCGGGGAACCCCTGCTAAAAATCTACAACTCATGATACATTAGTGTGATGGTAAATGGGAAGAATGCTCCTCACACTTGTGGTCAATGGGAAGAATGCTCCTCACTCTTGTGGTCAATGGGAAGAATGCTCCTCACACTTGTGGTCAATGGGAAGAATGCTCCTCACTCTTGTGGTCAATGGGAAGAATGCTTCTCACACTTGAGGTCAATGGGAAGAATTCTCCTCACACTTGTGGTCAATGGGAAGAATGCTCCTCACACTTGTGGTCAATGGGAAGAATGCTGCTCACACTTGTGGTCAATGGGAAGAACGCTTCTCACACTTGTGGTCAATGGGAAGAATGCTCCTCACACTTGTGGTCAATGGGAAGAATGCTTCTTACACTTGTGGTCAATGGGAAGAACGCTCCTCACACTTGTGGTCAATGGGAAGAATGCTCCTCACACTTGTGGTCAATGGGAAGAATGCTTCTCACACTTGTGGTCAATGGGAAGAATGCTCCTCACACTTGTGGTCAATGGGAAGAACGCTCCTCACACTTGTGGTCAATGGGAAGAATGCTCCTCACACTTGTGGTCATTGGAAAGAATGCTCCTTACACTTGTAGTCAATGGGAAGAGTGCTCCTCACACTTGTGGTCATTGGGAAGAATTACCCTCTTACAGATAGCTAAGAAGATCAATGGTATCATTGGGAATTTATCTGTGAGGTAGAAATTGCCCATTGCTCAAGGAACCCCTGGAGGAACCCTGGTTGTAGTTTATCAAAATTACGTATTTATTCCAGGCTAAGGCACTTATGAAAGGTTCAGTAGCCAGTAGGTTTAAAAAGCTATACAAATACCGGTATAAAAGTCAAGAAAAATCCAATACTGGTCACGGTGACATGGAAAAAACTCTTTGGGGCAAGAAGTCCTTTTGCAACGAAACCTGGTAGGGTAAGGAGTTTTTTTTGTGTCGCCGCGGCCATTAAAATAATACTGCACATGGAAATGCTGGCAGATCTCATTAATAGAGTCACTCTATGACTATGCTTTGTTTAGTGTGAAATGTGTAGGGGGCTGTTAGTAGACCGGGGTTTCTATCCTTCCCCGCTCCACCCAAAACTGCCCTCTAATACAAAATTAACACTGGAATAGTTTTTTTCCTTCAGCACTGGTTTTGTCCACATAAATGAAGTACTGACAGTCCCCATCCACCAGCCTTTCCCAACCTTTTCAACACAGAGGAACCCTTGAAATAATTCTCCGGTCTCGGGGAACCCCTGCTAAAAATTAAAAATCTACAACTCATGATACATTCGTGTGATGGTCATTGGGAAGAATGCTCCTCACACTTGTGGTCAATGGGAAGAATGCTCCTCACACTTGTGGTCAGTGGGAAAAATGCTCCTCACACTTGTGGTCATTGGGAAGAACGCTTCTCACACTTGTGGTCAATGGGAAGAACGCTCCTCACACTTGTGGCCATTGGGAAGAATGCTCCTCACACTTGTGGTCATTGGGAAGAATGCTCCTCACACTTGTGGTCAATGGGAAGAATGCTCCTCACACTTGTGGTCATTGGGAAGAATGCTCCTCACACTTGTGGTCAATGGGAAGAATGCTCCTCACACTTGTGGTCAGTGGGAAAAATGCTCCTCACACTTGTGGTCAATGGGAAGAATGCTCCTCACACTTGTGGTCATTGGGAAGAATGCTCCTCACACTTGTGGTCAATGGGAAGAATGCTCCTCACACTTGTGGTCAATGGGAAGAATGCTCCTCACACTTGTGGTCAATGGGAAGAATTACCCCCTTACAGAAATTGACCATTGCTCAAGGAACCCCTTGCAACCTCTGGAGGAACCCTGGTTGAGAAACCCTGCCATAGACAGTTCCCATGAATTCAAACATTCCCATAGACACTCCTAAACCTTGTGGACGACCTTCCCAGAAGAGTTGAAGCTGCTATAGCTGCAAAGGGTGGGCCAACTCAATATTGAACCCTACGGGCTAAGACTTGTCATTAAAGTTCATGTGCGTGTAAAGGCAGGTGTCCCAATACTTTTGACAGCATAGTGTATATCTAAATAGCTCTGAAATCTAAATGAACCATATATACAGACTAAGATGATGGAAGTCCAATATAGCTAGAGCAGACTCTTCCTGTGCCTGTAAGGTCAACGTGTTTCGCCAAATGTTTGGCTTCTTCAGGACCCAGACAAATGCAGAGGGAAAATTATGTAAAACACATACAGTATATTAATAACGTATAAAACATAATATATTGATTATGCATGCACAGGTTAATTTATATGGCGGGGCGTCCAGCCACGAGTGCTGTGACAAGGTGAGAAGCTGCAGCAGCGGTTGATCGGCGTCTGAGATTTGTGAACACAGCCAAGAACTGCACAGGGACCAGCATTTACATAACTGTGTCATCTCTGAGCTGGCATGCAGGTCCACTAAATAGACGGTGACCCTGGGTGATGCCTAAACAAAGATGGTGCCCTGCTTCTGGACAGAAAAGCAGATGAAGTCATTGTTAGGGGGAGTCCTATGATCTCTGTACTGGGTAAGAAAAACCTGGAAGGGTTACAATATTACATTACTTAGCATGGATAACATCATAGGGGTGTGCAGCCTATTTCATTAGGGTGTGCACCCCAAAGCTCAAGCACACATTAGCAGTATTTTTATAAATCCATACACACACAGACACTCTTATAGGAGAGCCGGTTCAGTGAAAGAGAAGTACGGTAGCTCTTCAATAATGGTGGAACTGGAGGGAGATATTTCCCATCTCTCCACCGGCATACAGAGCAGTTATGCTAATGTGCTTGGAGTAATTAGGGTGTGCCCAGGCACACCTGGCACACCTCCCGCGCACACCTATGGATAATATATATGTATATTATATATCTGATACTAGGTCCACTTTCAGGGGTCAACTTATGGCCGGGCGTAAGCGTACGGCCATAAGGCGAACGCTCTCGTCTGGCTGTCTGGTCCTTAGTTGGCGGCGAAGCTCGCTGGAGAAAATCACATCGTGCCTGAAGCAGAAATGAGAACTCTGGAATAAATCCAGATCAGGAACCCCCTCCCTCCTTCCCTCCAGCCCCCTGGAATCCACCACATCAGCTCTCACCTCCCTGCCAGGTAGCTGGGCTTCCCCCCTTCCATCCAGTGACTATGAGGCAAGCCTCCCCCTCTCTCCCCCTCCTTCCCTCCCTCCACCTATCCAGGATCATGTGGCTCTGGAGAAAAGGAACAATCAAATATCACTGAGTGCCAAACACACAATGGACTCACTAGATGTGGATGAGGAATGACTGCAGCAGGCTTAGAAGGACACATTGCAGTCAGCCTGCCTAGAGTTGTGCATCCTCTGCTGCTGCTGCTGAGGAGGTGACTTGTAGTTTGTGCTGTGCAGGGACAGTTTGGAGGGATGGAAGATGTCACCCTGCAGGGAGGAAGATCTCAAAGTCTCTGATTTGGTGTCTCCAACACTTTGGCTGCCTTGAAGCCTTGGGCTTCTCAGAACCACATAGACCCGGTCGCTGGAGGGGAAGAAAAAGGGGGGCTGACTGTCCTGAAACTGGAAGAAGATGCAGCCTAAGGAGGCTGAGACATGGGAGATTTAACCACGATCACAAGAGGGTCTGGTCCTGGGGGCTCCTGCAGAGACTCCCCACAAGCTGACAACTTTCCCTTGAAGACTGGCCACAGGGCTGGGCAGGCGGCGGGCCCACCAGGTGCAAGCAACCCAAAGGTGAGTGCTGCCAGTCTCCCCTGCAGCTGCACCAAGGTTTACTTGTTATACTTTTACAATATTTGTTACAATTGCTGCTCTTGCCTGATAATAACTGCTACATGTGTAGCTGTAGCCTGAAAATATTTGTCACACGTTCAGCTATACTTTTACAATATTTGTTACATGTGTAGCTGTTGTTTAGACAATTGTTACATGTGCAGCTGTTGTTTCACAATATTTGTTACAATTGCTGCTCTTGCCTGATAATAACTGCCACATGTGCAGCTGTAGCCTGAAAATATCTGTCACACATGCAGTACTACTCTGACAATATTTGTGACATATGGAGCAGCTGTTTCACAATATTTGTCACAATTGCTGCTCTTGCCTGATAATAACTGCCACATGTGCAGCTGTAGCCTGCAAATAATTGTCACCCGTGCACTACTACTCTGACAATATTTGCTACTACATATGTAGCAGTTATTTGATCATATTTGTTACATATGTAGCAGTTATTTGATCATATTTGTTACATATGTAGCAGTTATTTGATAATATTTGTTACATATATGGCAGTTATTTGATAATATTTGTAACATATGTAGCAGTTATTTGATAATATTTGTTACATATATGGCAGTTATTTGATAATATTTGTTACATATATGTAGCAGTTATTTGATAATATTTGTTACATATATGGCAGTTATTTGATAATATTTGTTACATATATGGCAGTTATTTGATATTATTTGTTACATATGTAGCAGTTATTTGATAATATTTGTTACATATATGGCAGTTATTTGATAATATTTGTTACATATGTAGCAGTTATTTGATAATATTTGTTACATATATGGCAGTTATTTGATAATATATGTTACATATGTAGCAGTTATTTGATGCTATTTGTTACATATATGGCAGTTATTTGATAATATTTGTTACATATGTAGCAGTTATTTGATAATATTTGTTACATATATGGCAGTTATTTGATAATATTTGTTACATATGTAGCAGTTATTTGATACTATTTGTTACATATGTAGCAGTTATTTGATACTATTTGTTACATATATGGCAGTTATTTGATAATATTTGTTACATATGTAGCAGTTATTTGATGCTATTTGTTACATATATGGCAGTTATTTGATAATATTTGTTACCTATGTAGCAGTTGTGTGTTAGGCATGCAGCTGTAGTTTGGCTATATTGTAAGCCATGCCACTCTCCGCGAGCGTTACGTCCTCAGGCTCCATGCACACTGGGCTTTATAAAACCATCAGTTCCCTTGGCAGAGATATAGAGTGTTTTTACACACAGTTTAGACGAGTTTAGGAGAGTTTAGGCTCCGTTCGCATCTGAGCGGAAACCGAATTACGGGGCGGAATCATCGTGATTCTGCCTGCGATTCGAAATAGCGGCATTTCGCGGGATGCCTGTGCGATCCCTGTCACCCCCCAACAGAATCGCGAGACGCCTGTTGCCCAAAAGAAGCGCAAGAACTTCTTTTGGAGCGACAGGCGTCCCGCGGTCCCGTTTGTGCTGGATTTGCGACGATTCGCCGGGCGACAATCGCGGAAAAAAATCGCGCCGCGATCGGGGTGCCATTGGAAGTGATGGGGATCTCACGGGCGTCCTGGGATTTGTCGTGATTGGGGATTGCAGGCGGAATAGCGGCGATTCTGCCCGTGATCAGGGGCGCCTAGATGTCAACGGAGCCTTAGCGCTTTTTCTGCCAGAGAGCTCCAATCAGAAACACAAACCAGAAGGGTCGTTGAGCTTAAATTTGCCCGTAATCCTCCTAATGTTCGCGGTCGCATAAGATAGCATTGAGCTGCTTCTAAAGGCAAAACGCAAAATTCCTGTAGAAGCCGCGATTTTTAAGCCAGCGTGCGTGGAGCCTTAGGGCTCATGCACAGTGCAGCTCAAAGAAGCGGCTCCTACGGGCTTTTGAGCTCTTATTTTTCTCTTCCTGGAAACTCCCCTCCATGTTAGCCAATGCGTCCACACACAGTATAGCAGGGATATGCAATTAGCGGACCTCCAGATGTTGCAGAACTACAAGTCCCAGCAGGCATAGCAAGACTCCGACAGTCACAAGCATGATACCCAGAGGCAGAGGCATGATGGGACTTGTAGTTTTGCAACAGCTGGAGGTCCACTAATTGCTTATCCCTGCACTATAGGGTTGATTTACATCCACGTTGAAAGCCGTCCACAACTCTGCCCCGAGCTACCTCACCAATCTTGTCTCCAAATATCACCCAAACCGTCCTCTCCGCTCCTCCCAAGACCTCCGACTCTCAAGCTCCCTCGTCTCCTCCTCCCATGCTCATCTCCAGGATTTCTCCAGAGCCTCTCCCATCCTCTGGAACTCTCTACCTCAACCTGTCCGCCTATCTCCTTCTCTTGCTACCTTCAGGCAATCCCTGAAAACTCATCTCTTCCGGGAAGCCTTCCACACCTCCAACTCATCTTTTACCTCTTCCATCAACTCATTCCCCACAGTTTTAATACCACCTGCCCCACCCTATTAGATTGTAAGCTCTTCTGAGCAGGGACACCTTGATCCCCTTGTATTTTATTGTATTGTCTCCCTTTTACATTGTAAAGCGCTGCGTAAACTGTTAGCCCTTTATAAATCCTGTATAATAATAATAATTTACTAAAGGCAAATAGGCTGTGCACTCTGCAAGTGCAGTTGCTCCAGAGTTTAGCAAATGAGGCAAAAGTTCACTTTGCAAAGAATACCCAATCACATGCAAGGATCCTTTTTTTTTAAAAAAAAAAAACAGCATTTTTGCTTGCACGTGATTGGATGATAGAAGTCAGCAGAGCTTCAGCTCATTCACTAAGCTCCGGAGCAGCTGCACTTTGCAGAGTCCCTTTGCCTTTAGCAAATCAACCCCTATGAGTTTTTCAGGCATTTTCAGGCGTTTGCTCCTACAGGCAGGAAAAAAAAACACCCACCAAACTCGCATTGTTGAGAGGAGCTAGCGCCCCAAAGAGCTCAAAAAAGCTCAAAGAAGCTTGAAAACGCCCGTTGCAGCTTTTTGTTTTGTTTATAAAGTGATTAAGAAAAAAACAATCTAGGAGGGTTTGTGAAAAAAAAAACCACTGCTCAAAAAAGCACAAAGAAGCTTAAAGGAGCTTGAAGGAGCTTAACCACTTGCCGACCGCCGATCGGCATCTGACGGCGGCAAAGCGGCTCTGTAACGCGGATCGCCGTCATATGACGGCGGCCGCGAGATCGCGCCCAGTGAGCGCGCGCCGCCGGAGGCACGCCCGCGCGCTCACTGTGTCCGGGGAGGGCCAGGGAGCGGGTGCGGCGGATTCGATCTCCGCCGGCCACCCGCGATGCCCCCCCTGGAGTGAAAGAACGGAGGTCCGTGTAAGTAAACACGGACCTCCATTCTGTGAGGGGGGAAGGGCTGTGATCACAGCCTTCCTCTACATGGAAGCTGTGATCGCTTCCCTTCCCCAGCTAGGGCAGCCCCCACACAGTTAGAACACGCCCAGGGAACACAGTTACCCCCTAGATCTCCCCCTCCAGGTTAACCCCTTCACTGCCAATGGCATTTACACAGTAATCAGTGCATTTTTATAGCACTGATCGCTGTATAAATGCCAATGGTCCCAAAAAAGTGTCAAAATGCTCCGACATGTCCGCCGCAATATCGCAGTACCGCTAAAAATCGCAGATTGCCGCCATTACTAGTAAAAAATAAAAAAAATAAAAACCCCAAAAATG
Source organism: Glandirana rugosa (assembly GCA_018402905.1). Classification (NCBI taxonomy): domain Eukaryota; kingdom Metazoa; phylum Chordata; class Amphibia; order Anura; family Ranidae; genus Glandirana; species Glandirana rugosa. Next base: position 449,916 of record BLSH010016179.1, on the reverse strand, counting down.
AGATCTCATCATCCGTAAACGCGACCACTTTTGCGCAAACCAATCAATAAACGCCGATTGCGAATTTTTTTATCGCAAATATGAGGAAGAATATAAATCGGCCAAAAACGGTGAAAAAAAATGTTTTTTTATATATTTTTTTGGATTTGTATTTTAGCAAAAAGTAAGAAATTTGGGTTTTTATGCAAAATTGTCGCTCTTCTTTTGTTTATAGCGGCGATCAGAAATGACGCAGCGGTGATCA
>BLSH010016179.1:424317-439616 GCA_018402905.1 Glandirana rugosa | reverse complement strand
CATGACATACACCGGTCTCCACGCCCCCACGACCACATACGTCATGACATACACCATACAGTACTGCATACACCAGCACCCCCGCACCCCTGTCCACATACAGTACTGCACACACCAGCACCCCCCGTACCTCTGGCCACATACAGTACTGCATACACCAGCGCCCCCGCACTCTCTAGCTCCCTTGTCACCTCATCCCATGCTTGCCTCCAGAACTTTTCCTGAGCCTCTCCCATCCCCTGGAATTCCCTACCCCAATCTGTCCAACTATCTCCTACTTTGTCCACTTTCAGATGATCCCTAAAAACTCATCTTTTCAGAGAAGCCTATCTGGCCCCCACCTAACAACCGTGTTTTTATTTTCTCCATCAGCCCATCCCCCATGGCTATTACCTCTTGAATCTCTTGACCCCCCTCTAGACTGTAAGCTCTAACGAGCACAGGGCCGCCATCAGGAGGGTACAGGCAGTGCTATTGTAAGGGGCCCCAGTGTCTCAAGGGGCCATTACAACTAGGGTTGCCACCTCATCCCTTTAAACCCGAACACCTATGAATTACACAGGTTCTGTGGCTAATTTAATGCATATAAGGCACCAAGTGCATTTAATTACCACCTTAATCAGCCACAGAACAACCTGTGTAATTCATATGTGTTCGGGTTTAAAGGGATGAGGTGGCAACTCTAGTTACAACAAAGACTTTAAGCAGTCTTTAACATTGGTGTCTAAGGGAGGGGGGCACCAGGTTTGGGGACACTGCTCTCCCGAACCATAGCCGATAAAAGTACCTCTCTATGGGTCACATAGAGAAGGCCCCCTGGGCAACAACTGGTCCATGTTTGGGATCTCCAGCACCTATGGTTTGGATATGGTCCTCAAATTGACCAGTCAGTTGTCATGTGAATTTCAGACTTAACATTGGAGTCTAAAGGAGGGGGGCACCCAGTTTGGGGACACCGTTTTCCCGAAACATAGGCGATAAAAATACCAAACTTGGGTCACATGGAGAGGGCCCCCTGGACCACAACTGGTCCAGGTTTGGGACCCCCAGCACCTATGGTTCAGCCGTACTGGGTCCTCAAATTGACCAGTCATTGACCAGCAATTGTCTGGTGAATTTTTGACTTAACATTGGAGTCTAAAGGAGGGGGGCACCCAGTTTGGGGACACCGTTTTCCCGAAACATAGGCAATAAAAATACCAAGCTTGGGTCACATGGAGAGGACACCCTGGACCACAACTGATCTAGGTTTGGGACCTCCAGCACCTATGGTTCGGCCGTACCGGGTCCCCAAAGTGACCGGTGATTGATCGTCAATTGTCGGGTGAAATTCGGACTTAACATTGGAGTCTATGGGAGGGGGGCACCCGGTTTGGGGACACCGTTCTCCCGACCCATAAGAAATAAAAATACCAAACTTGGGTCACATGGAGAGGGCCCCCTGGACCACAACTGATCTAGGTTTGGGACCCCCAGCACCTATGGTTTGGCCGTACCGGGTCCCCAAAATGACCTGTGATTGATCGTCAATTGTCGGGTGAAATTCGGACTTAACATTGGAGTCTATGGGAGGGGGGCATCCGGTTTGGGGACACGTTCTCCCGAAACCATAGGTGATAAAAATACCAAACTTGGGTCACATGGAGAGGGCCCCCTGGACCACAACTGGTAATGCAACTTGTGCTCTTCATGTCGGTCCGAGAATCGGACTAGTGTGAACCCAGCCTCAAGCTCAGTTTTGGATCAGTCCACCACTTAAAGTGTCACTAATCCCCCCATCATAAAAAAACGATGAATAAATGGTGTATTCCATGCTGGTCATACTCACTCATCACTAGGAGATTCCTTTACTGTATTCTGCTAAAAAAAAAACCTCATTAATCCTGCTGCTCTCTATCTCCCCCTCCTGTCCATGCCCCCAATTCAGCTAGGGATTTTGCAGAGCAGTGCTGGCAGCTCTGCACATGCTCAGTTTTCAATGAGCATTTCCTCCCTATCACATCTGAGCAGCCCATGTGACTATAGAGTCACACACGTGGGTGTATACACAATGACAGGCCACTCCCTTCCCCCTCCTCCATGCCCACTAACCAGCTAAACACAATGGGGAGCGGGATATTACATGAAGATTGATGGAGACTTCACCTCCCTCTTAGTCAAAGACACAGGCTGGAGGGGCGTGACACAGCCTGTGACTGGCAGAAATCCAGATTTGATTTCACAAAAATATTTGTATGACAATTTAAAACAGTTTATCAATATTAATTATTTATTTTTACTCTGTATTCCAAAGGCTGTTTTTTGTTTAACTTTGAACATGTGACCAGCAGCAGAGGACTAGAAGCTCCTCCTGCCTATGTTTCCCTGCGGACAGGCTGGGAGAGAGCTGGGTCATGTGACCGCCAGCAGAGGACTAGAAGCTCCTCCTGCCTATGTTTCCTTGCAGACAGGCTGGGAGAGAGCCGGGTCATGTGACTGGCAGCAGAGGACTAAATGGTCCTCCTGCCTATGTTTCCCTGCAGACAGGCTGGGAGAGAGCTGGGTCATGTGACTGGCAGCAGAGGACTAGAAGCTCCTCCTGCCTATGTTTCCCTGCAGACAGGCTGGGTGAGAGCTGGGTCATGTGACTGGCTGCAGAGGACTAGAAGCTCCTCCTCCCTATGTTTCCCTGCAGACAGGTTGGGTCGTGTGACCGACAGCAGAGGACTAGAAGCTCCTCCTGCCTATGTTTCCCTGCAAGCAGACTGGGAGAGAGCTGGGTCATGTGACTGGCTGCAGAGGACTAGAAGCTCCTCCTGCCTATGTTTCCTTGCAGACAGGCTGGGAGAGAGCTGGGTCATGTGACCGGCAGCAGAGGACTAGAAGCTCCTCCTGCCTATGTTTCCCTGCAGACAGGCTGGGAGAGAGCTGGGTCATGTGACCGCTAGCAGAGGACTGGATGTTCCTCCTGCCTATGTTTCCCTACAGACAGGTTGGGAGAGAGCTCGGTCATGTGACTGGCAGAAGAGGACTGGAAGCTCCTCCTGTCTATGTTTCTCTGCAGACAGACTGGGAGAGAGCTGGGTCATGTGAGTGGCAGCAGAGGACTAGAAGCTCCTCCTGCCTATGTTTCCCTGCAGACAGGCTGGGAGAGAGCTGGGTCGTGTGACCGGCAACAGAGGACTGGAAGCTCCTCCTGCCTATGTTTCCCTGCAGACAGGCTGGGAGAGAGTTGGGTTATGTGACCAACAGCAGAGGACTAGAAGCTCATCCTGCCTATGTTTCCCTGCAGACAGGCTGGGAGAGAGCTGGGTCATGTGACAGGCAGCAGAGGACTAGAAGCTCCTCCTGCTTATGTTTCCCTGCAGACAGGCTGGGAGAGAGCTGGGTCATTTGATTGGCCGCAGAGGACTAGAACCTAGGCTGTGATGATGTCATACAAACAGTACCACCCCCCTCCCCCCAGTTGGTCGGTTGGGTAGCTTCTGGTGCACTTACCCCATCTATGGTGGGCAGCACTGGCGCCTGGGCTTCACCAGCGGCTTCCCCTACCCCTGCTCTCCATGGGCATCGGCTTCCGTTTCCTCCCTCCTCCTCAGCGGCCAATTGGGGTTCTTCTCTTTTCGGCGAATCGGAAAATGGGTCTCAGACCTGCTTCTGATTGGCCGGATTGAGGATCAATGTTTCAATAATGAATACTCATTCGCTGTTGTAACACCTGGGTGGGCCCCGGAGGCAGTTCTCTGTGCCTCGGGCCCACCCCATTATGAAGCCTATTAGAGCCTCTGGCTCTAACCAGGTGCTTCAAAAAAACACCCCTCGGATGCATGAATTGGGGGTGGCGCCCATGGATAGAGGGCGCGGCACTCGGGCGCCCCTAGTGGACGCCACTGGTGATCAGACTGCAACATTGTAACTTTGTAGTAAGCTGCAATATGCTACATTACCGCCCTCTAAATTAGAAAGGCATTGAGTAGCGATTCAGGGAAGCAGAGCGGTAGATGAATGCGGCGGGGGGCCTGGAATGCCAAGGCGGCACATTGTGGAGGATTTTGTTGCTGCGGAGGAATGGATGTGGGAAATCCTCGTGTCAGGCGGTGCCACAGCCGCCGGTGACAATGGCTCTGCTGTGTCTATTGAAGGCTGAATCTCTCCTCTGTTAGGCTTTCCTCTGCTGGCAATTGGTGTGAAGTTCTCACAATCATCTCCATCCAGCCATTGAGGGGGTGCTGAGCGGCAGATTAAAGTTTTTAGAAAAAAAAAAGCAGTTTGTGCCACAAAGTTTTGGTTGCTTTCCTTAAAATACTGGTTAACCTTTTCATCTTCTCTAAGAAGGAAAATGATATAATTGCTGGGTCTCTGCGCTTCTCTATGCAATGCAGTCAGATCATGGCTGGGGTGGGGTGACAGCAGTGGCGGCTGGTGGGGGCGGGGGAGTGGCAAACAACCACCCCCCCAATCTGTCAGTCGGCGGAACCCCCCCCACTCCCTGCTGACGCACTACCCCCCCCCAGTGTCGGTCATCCAGCCCCACACTTACCCCATCTAGGTTGCGGCGACGGGTGGTGGCTTGCAGCTTCCATTGCATCTTCTCCTCCTCTGCGTCACGGCGGGTTCTGCGGTGCGTCTCCTCCCTCCTCCTCCTCCTAGGCGTCCAATCCAATGGCCTGTCCTTTCAGCTTATCGGATGACCCGCTTCCTGATTGGCCAGGAGGATCCGTGTGATAATAGCGAATACTCACTGGCTATTGTCACAGAACTGGGCGGGCTCGGTGCGCCCCAAGCCCACCCCATTTTGAAGCCAATTAGAGCCTCAGACTCAAATCAGGTGTTTAAAAAAAAAAAACACCCTCCATTGGAATCCATGCATCCGGCGTCCTGCATGGGGCGGGGGGGGTGGCACTAAGGTTGCCACCTCATCCCTGCATTAAAGGGAGACAATACAGCTACAATACAATAAAATACAAGAGGATTAAGAGGGCCCTGCTCAGAAGAGCGTACAATCTAATAGGGTGGTGCAGGTAGGGTTGCCACCTCATCCCTTTAAACCCGAACACATATGAATTACACAGGTTGTTGTTCTGTGGCTGATTAAGGTGGTAATTAAACTCACTTGGTGCCTCATCTGCATTAAATCAGCCAAAGAACAACCTGTGTAATTCATATGTGTCCTGGATTAAAGGGATGAGGTGGCAACCCTAGGTGGCGCCCATGTGCCCTTAATGGACGGGCCGCCCCTGGGAGGGGTACATGCCTTGAAATCATCACAGCAGTGGGCTGGCCCTTGGGAGGAGTTTTCCATTTAAACAAGCAGATCCCCGTTCTGACAGGGGAGAGGAGTGATCGGTTGTTCCCTGTATATGGGAGCAGCGATCACTCTCCTCCCCCACTCAGCCCAGCCCCCCACACAGTTAGTAACACCTCCCCTCCCAGGGAACACAGTTAACCCTTTGATCGCCCCCTAGCGTTAACCCCTTCCCTGCCACTGACATTTACACAGTAATCAGCGCATTGTCATAGCACTGATCGCTGTATAAATGCCAATGGTCCCAAAAAAAGTGTAAAAAATGTCCGACATGTCCGCCGCAATGTCGCAGTCCCGATAAAAATCGCAGCTCGCTGCCATTACTTGTAAAAAATAAATAAATAAATAAAAATCCCATCAATGAATTATCATTGGTAAACGTGGCAACTTTTGCGCAAACCAATCAATAAACGCCGATTGGGATTTTTTTTTTTTACCAAAAATATGACGAAGACTATAAATCGGCCAAAACCGATGAATAAATTTGTTTTTTATATATTTTTTTTTATTTGCATTTTAGCAAAAAGCAAGGAATATTGTTTTTTTTTTTTGTTTATAGCGGTGATCAGAAATGACGCAGAGGCGATCAAATACCACCAAAAGAAAGCTCTATTTGTGGGAAAAAAAGGACGCAAATTTAGTTTGGGTACAACGTCACACGACCGCGCAATTGTCAGCTAAAGCGACGCAGTGCCGAATCGCAAAAAGGGCTCTGGTCATAAAGGGGCTGAAGTGGTTAATGGGTGGCGCCGCTCTGGAGGAGTGGGTGGTCCTAGGCAGCAGTGGTGGCTGGTGAAATTTTAGGATTGGGGGGCGCCAGACCCCACCCTTCCTTTTTGACCCCTCCCACTTCTCATAAGCCCCACCCCTTATAGTTCCCACCCTTGTGTCAGGAGTATACAGCCCAGCATCACCAGATAGGCGTATACAGAGCCCCAGATAGGACTATACAGAGCCCCAGATAGGCGTATACAGAGTCACCAGATAGGCGTATACAGAGCCCCAGATAGGACTATACAGAGCCCCAGATAGGCGTATACAGAGTCACCAGATAGGGTATACAGAGCCCCAGATAGGAGTATACAGAGCCCCAGATAGGGGTATACAGAGCCCCAGATAGAAGTATACAGAGCCCCAGATAGCAGTATACAGAGCCCCAGATAGGGGTATACAGAGCCCCAGATAGGGGTATACAGAGCCCCAGATAGGGGTATACAGTCACCAGATAGGAGTATACAGAGCCCCAGATAGGAGTATACAGAGCCCCAGATAGGGATATACAGAGCAGCAGATAGGGGTATACAGAGCAGCAGATAGGGGTATACAGAGCCCCAGATAGGAGTATACAGAGCCCCAGATAGCAGTATACACAGCCCCAGATAGGAGTATACAGAGCCCCAGATAGGGGTATACAGAGTCACCAGATAGGAGTATACAGAGCCGCAGATAGGAGTATACAGAGCCCCAGATAGGGATATACAGTGTCCCCAGATAGGGGTATACAGAGCCTCAGATAGGGGTATACAGAGTCACTAGATAGGAGTATACAGAGATCCAGATAGGAGTATACAGAATCACCAGATAGGAGTATACAGAGCCCCAGATAGGGGTATACAGAGCCCCAGATAGGGGTATACAGAGTCACTAGATAAGAGTATACAGAGTCCCAGATAGGAGTATACAGATCACCAGATAGGAGTGTACAGAGCACCAGATAGGAGTATACAGAGCCCCAGATAGGGGTATACAGAGCCCCAGATAGGAGTATACAGAGCACCAGATAGGAGTATACAGAGCCCCAGATAGCAGTATACAGAGCCCCAGATAGGGATATACAGAGCAGCAGATAGGGGTATACAGAGCCCCAGATAGGAGTATACAGAGCCCCAGATAGCAGTATACAGAGCCCCAGATAGGAGTATACAGAGCCCCAGATAGCAGTATACAGAGCCCCAGATAGGGATATACAGAGCAGCAGATAGGGGTATACAGAGCCCCAGATAGGAGTATACAGAGCCCCAGATAGCAGTATACACAGCCCCAGATAGGAGTATACAGAGCCCCAGATAGGGGTATACAGAGTCACTAGATAGGAGTATACAGAGCCCCAGATAGGAGTATACAGAGCCCCAGATAGGAGTATACAGAATCACCAGATAGGGGTATACAGAGCCTCAGATAGGGGTATACAGAGTCACTAGATAAGAGTATACAGAGTCCCAGATAGGAGTATACAGAATCACCAGATAGGAGAATAGAGTCACCAGCTAGGGTATACAGATCACCAGATAGGAGTGTACAGAGCACCAGATAGGGATATACAGAGCCCCAGATAGGAGTATACAGAGTCACCAGATAGGAGTATACAGAGCCCCAGATAGGGGTATACATAGTCCCAGATAGGAGTATACAGAGTCACCAGATAGGAGTATACAGAGCCCCAGATAGGAGTATACAGAGCCCCAAATAGGGGTATACAGAGTCACCACAGGCTGCATTTGCATGATACAACCCACATGTGATGTTGAGACTTCATGATTGAAGGAACTGAAATTCAATGAATGAAATAGGGCGGGCCAGAGACGTTTAGGCTAGGAGTGAAAGAGCTAGATGATGCTGGACGTTCTTCAGCCCGGAAATGAGGCAGGCACTTTCTGATGACATCATCTCAGCCTAGGCAAAATCACTGATTGGAGCTTTTTAATACTGGAAATGTAAACTGTTGGCAGCGATATAATTCTGTGTTGCTCTGTTGTCTCTCTCTAGTTCTGCAGATTCTAAGCGGCACGGCGGGCGTGATGCAGAACGGGAGGCTCTGGCTGTACTGCCCTTTCTCTTCCTCTCTCCTGATTCGCTGTCTGACGCTTCCTCTTGCTGGATTCATCCAGGTAAGGACTCTTCCTCCATGCCGAGTTCTTGTAAGGACAGACAGAGACGCCGGCTATTCATGGGATCAGCAACAAAGAATGTTACATTGTATTTTACATTCATCCCTTCTTCATCTTTTCCACATTGGCAGCAAAGTGACTCTTCCATGTCACCAATACATCTCTATCATCATTGGCAGCTGAGATCCCTGCGCTGGCAGATTACAAAGCAAAGGAGTCTGATAGAGAGATACAAAGTAACATTGTTTATAAACATTGATCAGACAGGAGATAGAGAGATACAAAGTAACATTGTTTATAAACATTGATCAGACGGGAGATAGAGAAATACAAAGTAACATTGTTTATAAACATTGATCAGACGGGAGAAAGAGAGAGATACAAAGTGACATTGTTTATAAACATTGATCAGACAGGAGATAGAGAGATACAAAGTAACATTGTTTATAAAAATTGATCAGACAGGAGATAGAGACATACAAAGTAACATTGTTTATAAACATTGATCAGACGGGAGAAAGAGAGAGATACAAAGTAACATTGTTTATAAACATTGATCAGATGGGAGATAGAGAGATACAAAGTAAAATTGTTTATAAACATTGATCAGATGGGAGATAGAGAGATACAAAGTAACATTGTTTATAAACATTAATCAGACGGGAGATAGAGAGATACAAAGTAACATTGTTTATAAACATTGATCAGACAGGAGATAGAGAGATACAAAGTAACATTGTTTATAAACATTGATGAGACGGGAGATAGAGAGATACAAAGTAACATTGTTTATAAACATTGATCAGACTGGAGATAGAGAGATACAAAGTAACATTGTTTATAAACATTGATCAGACAGGAGATAGAGAGATACAAAGTAACATTGTTTATAAACATTGATCAGACGGGAGATAGAGAGATACAAAGTAACATTGTTTATAAACATTGATCAGACGGGAGATAGAGAGAGACAAAGTAACATTGTTTATAAACATTGATCAGACGGGAGATAGAGAGATACAAAGTAACATTGTAGTGTGAACGACTTCCATAGGAAACCATGTTAAATAGACTGTAGTGCGTTTCAGCAAACTGCAAAATGTGGTAAAAAAAAAACGCACAGCTGTGAACCTAGACTTAACGGTTTTCTTTTTACAATAAGACGATATAAAACAGCCAGCGCGCTTCGCTGGGAATAAGGATCTCCTCCTCCTTCAGGGCTCAAACATTGTGCAGGGATATGCAATTAGCGGACCTCCAGATGTTGCAGAACTACAAGTCCCATGAGGCATAGCAAGACTCTGACAGCCACAAGCATGACACACAGAGGCATGATGGGACTTGTAGTTCTGCAACAGCTGGAGGTCCACTAATTGCATAACCCTGGATGGAATGGGAGGACTAAAAGTGGCGCAAAAACCACAACGCAAAAAAAAAAAGAAGCAGCAGCACGCTAATCATTGGAGGCAGCCAAGCAATCGGCATTTTCTGAAGGAGGTCAGTGAGAACAGCAATCGGGATCATTCAACCCCCCAATACTCCTCTCTCCTCCCTCATTCAGAACCGTTTGCTGTGCCGGCTGCTCGATCGGGCACAGTCCTAAGGAGATTTGATCTTTATTTGTGTCTATAAACCGGCTACAATGAAAAGCCATCTATTTTTATCCTCCGTCCTTTTATTAATACGCCGACTCCATAAATGGTATAATAGCGCGCTGACAATTAAGTGCGGATAATTGGCTCCGTGCTGCGGCCAAATCCCCAGCGCGGCTCAGTCCATAGATTGTCATTAAACGCCGGCTATCATCTAATATTAATGACCTTTTTATATAACATTATTCAATTACCATCAAATTACGCCTTGACTTGTAAGCGCTGACACGTCTGTAGCAAGACCGGGCCAAGCTTCCTTCTCTATAAGCCAAACGCCATTCGCGGTATTATATGAGGAGGGGCGGCGGGCATTGGGAACCGGTTATTTGGGTAGGGCTGCGGCCAACAACAGATTGGAACTGCTGCAAAACCAGTGAGGCCGGGGGTCCGGGGGGACCTACAGAATGGGAGAACCGTGCAATGCACAATTTCTGGGGCATTTAATTGTCTATATTTTGTTTTATTAATTTATAAAACGTAATGTGGCTGTTTGATGTGTGCAGTGTATTGGTGGGTGTTCCCCTCACCATGTTGTGTTTATAGGCATCATTGGCTCAGGGTACAAACTTACATAGTTGCATGGTTGTATTGCAATATAGTTACATAGTTGCATGGTTGCATTGCAGTATAGTTACATGGATGCATTGCAGTATAGTTACATGGATGCATGGTTGCATTGCAGTATAGTTACATGGATGCATTGTAGTATAGTTACATAGTTGCATGGATGCATTGCAGTATGGTTGCATTGCAGTATAGTTACGTGGTTGCATTGCAGTATAGTTGCATGGATGCATTGCAGTATAGTTGCATAGTTGCATGGTTGCATTGCAGTATAGTTATGTGCTTGCATTGCAGTATAGTTGCATTGCAGTATAGTTGCATTGCAGTATAGTTACATAGTTCCATGGTTGCATTGCAGTATAGTTACGTGGTTGCATTGCAGTATAGTTACATAGCTGCATGGTTGCATTGCAGTATAGTTACATGGTTGCATTGCAGTATAGTTACATAGTTCCATGGTTGCATTGCAGTATAGTTACATGGATGCATTGCAGTATAGTTACATAGCTGCATGGTTGCATTGCAGTATAGTTACATGGTTGCATTGCAGTATAGTTACATGGTTGCATGGTTGCATTGCAGTATAGTTACATGGTTGCATTTCAGTATAGTTACATAGTTGCATGGTTGGATTGCAGTATAGTTACATAGTTGCATGGTTGCATTGCAGTATAGTTACATAGTTGCATGGTTGCATTGCAGTATAGTTACATAGTTGCATGGTTGCATTGCAGTATAGTTACATGGATGCATTGAAGTATAGTTGCATGGTTGCTTTGCAGTATAGTTACATAGTTGCAATGTTGTTGTTATATGCTGAAGTTTATCAGGTTGAAAAAAGTCCATCTAGTTCAACCAATAGTTACATAGCTGCATAGTTACATAGTTATATAGTTGCATGGTTACATAGTTATATGGTTATATAGTTATATGGTTATATAGTTATATAGTTATATAGTTATATAGTTATATAGTTATATAGTTACATAGTTACATAGGTATATAGTTATATAGTTACATAGTTACATAGTTATATAGTTACATAGTTACATAGTTATATAGTTACATAGTTGCATTGTTATATAGTTATATAGTTATATAGTTATATAGTTACATAGTTACATAGGTATATAGTTATATAGTTACATAGTTACATAGTTATATAGTTACATAGTTGCATTGTTATATAGTTATATAGTTACATAGTTATATAGTTAGTGTTACATAGATATAGTTACATTGTTACATAGTTGCATGGTTATATAGTTATATAGTTAGTGTTATATAGTTATATAGTTACATAGTTATATAGTTACATAGTTGCATTGTTATATAGTTATATAGTTAGTGTTACATAGATATAGTTACATAGTTACATAGTTATTCAGGTTGAAAAAAGACACGAGTCCATCCAGTTCAACCAATAGAAAAAAGAAAGCCCCCATATAAAGAAATCCAATATCCAGGGTTGACCCAGAGGAAAGCAATCCTTTTCAATGTGTTCTCCATACTTTGTGAAAAAGGTGATTTTATCCAATGTGAGGTTCTAACCTACGACTGTCTTTTCCCTGCTTCTAAAGTGGCACAGCAGACTATCGGAGGCTGAGCATGGCTGACAACATAAACGGATTGCACGCTCTTGGGTCCATCAAGTCATTTTTTAATATTTTGTAGAGTTTACATTTTCACACTTTTAAAAATTGAATTGTATTTAATAAAATGTTGATGATGCATCTGATTGGTTCCCAATGCTTTAATAAAAGATCTGATACGACCCTCCTTCCATCAAAGCTGTGCCCAGCCCTGCGTGGTCACAGAGGGAATGAATGCCATAGGGTTACATGGCTGGTCAAGATAAAGAAAACACCCGTCCAATGGACATGAGCTTGGGCTCCGTTTGAACATGGACGTTAGCTGTCATTGCTGGACCAATGAGGAGACAGGGGGCACGTGCGGCCCACCTCTACACGTGGATAGGATAGCGGTGGTGGAGGCGGCATGTAGATGAACTGATGCCTCCATGTAGCCGCTGAATGCCCGCTTCTCCTCCTATCCGTCCCGCAGACATTCAGCGGGTGCAGGAGGGAAATTGAGGACATCGGTTCCTCTACATTCCGCTCCCACCGCCTCCCTATCCCTGTCCTGGCCCCTGTGTGATCCCCTGGTCCAGCCTCCTGTTGGCTGCTGGGATGTGTCAGGATGGAGAGCGGGCAACTAGCTTGAAAACGCGTCATTTACCAACTCCTTCCTGGTCTTAATGAATAGAGTCAGCGATCCGTACCGATCATGTCTCAGTTCATGAATGAACGGGAAGCCTCTGTACAGAGCTATTCCTGTTCATTCATTCTGTGCAGCTGAGGCTGCAGAAAAAGGGACTGATGAATCTGTCCCTTTCACTGTCTCAAAAGTGAGACACCAGGTTTCTGTTTGGACCCCTGATATTTCACCAAAGCTCCCAATGTTGGTCCTAAAAAATAGGAAAAAAATAAATAAAAAAAATAAAATTGTAAAAATAAAATAAAATGGTAAAAAATAATTAAAAAATAAAACAACAAAGATAAAAAAAAACTACTGACACCAGTGGCGGAACTACCAGGGTCACAAAGGTCACTCTTGCAACTGGGCTCTGGTGTTCCGCCACCATGGGGGGACCCCCAAGACAGCAGGAAGGTGGCTCGCTGCGGGACAATAATAAAGGGTCCCACGATGGGAGTAAAGGGCCCTGGGATCAGTAGGAAGGACCGCATTCGGGGGCCTGGAGGACCCTTCATGGTTTCTTGCACCAGGGCCCTGAAGGTTCTGCCTTTGACATTTGCAATGACTGCCAAGTGACTTTATGAACTCATTGATGTATTTATGAATGGATGTAACCATTTCCTTTCCCTTCCAGATCGCTCAGACGGAACCCCAGAGAACATGTTCCAGGTCCACCGTGGAGAATCTGCCCAGTGGATGCCAGCAAGTGTGCCAGTGTAGACCTCCGCCATTATTGCCTCCTCCACCTCCTCCTCCGCCACCTCCGAGACTCCCAGCGCCTAGTGAGTACCCTGAAACTCTCAGCTTTTATATCTACACATATTGGTACTCATAGGCAGGGCAGCCATCAGAAATTTCGGGGCCCCTTACACAGCTTCAGACCTCACTCCCCCCCCCCCCCGTCTGACCACCAACATTGCCCAGGGCCCGCCCACTGGCCAGGGGTGCACAAATGTTGCAGCCGCAGTAGGAATTATACCCCCTGCCACACTTACCAGGTGTAGCCTGCCAACCATGACCCATTCAGGGGAAGGGAAGTGTGCAATGCATGCTAGTGTGGGATCCAAAAAAAACAGTTCACAGGCAGCACAGCCTCACCCAATGCTTTCAATAAGACGTGGCACCGAACCATAGGTGCTGGAGGTCCCAAACATGGACCAGTTGTGGTCCAGGGGGCCCTCTCCATGTGGCCCAAGTTTAATATTCTTATTGCCTATGGTTCGGGAGAACAGTGTCACCAAACCAGGTGTCCCCCTCCCGTAGACTCCAATGTTAAGTTCGAAATTCACCCAATTGCCGGTCAATGACCGGTCACTTTGGGGACCCGGTACGGCCGAACCATAGGTGCTGGAGGCCCCAAGCTTGGACCAGTTGTTGCCCAGGGGGCCTTCCCTATGTGACCCAGGTTTAGCATCTTTATCGGCTATGGTTCGCGAGAACGGTGTCCCCAAACCAGGTGTCCCCCTCCCATAGACTCCAATGTTAAGTCTGAAATTCACCCAATTGCCGGTCAATGACTGGTTATTTTTGGGACCCCATACGGCCGAACCATAGGTGCTGGAGGTCCCAAACATGGACCAGTTGTTGTCAATGGGGTCCTCTCCATGTGACCCAAGTTTGGTATTTTTATCGCCTATGGTTCGGGACAACGGTGTCCCCAAACCAGGTAACCCCCTCCCATAGACTCCAATGGTAAAGACTGGTAAAGTCTTTGTTGTAAGGGCCCCTTGAGACACTGGGGCCTCTAACAACAGTACTGCTTGTAACTCCTGATGGATTTTGTGCTGCGATTTTCATGCGTTTTGTCACACTACAACTGCAGCAAAATTGCACTGCATTTGGGGGTGCCATTAAGAAATAGTGGCATCGTAAACTCATCCCATGTTTTGCTGCAATTCTGGAATCGCGGGCAAAAATGCATGATTCTGCCTGCGATTTCAAAATGCTTAGGTGTGAATGGAATGCTTAGGTGTAAAACTGCAGCTCGATCTCCTGTTTTTACCCACCCCTGGCAGTACATTTATTTCAGGTACTTGTATAGCGCTGTCAATTTACGCAGCGCTTTACATATACATTGTGCATTCCCATCAGTCCCTACTAGGGTTGCCACATCATTTCTTTAATCCAGGACACATTAATTACTCAGGTTGTTCTGTGGCTGATTAAGGTGGTAATTAAACTCACTTGGTGCCTCATCTGCATTAAATCAGCCTCAGAACAACAACCTGTGTAATTCATGTGTCCTGGATTAAAGGGATGGTGTGGCAACCCTAGTCCCTACTCTCGAGGAGCTTACAATCTATAAGGACTAAGTGTAATAAAAAGTAATTGTTTCTGCTCAAAAAATTGTGAAAAAGCTGGTTTAGGCTCAATTGGGCAGTGGGACATAAAGCTAAAAACTTTGTGGTGGGGGGGGGAAGATCTGTGCGAAAGCTTATTTGGAACGCTCTGATGGGGGGCAATGGGATTGTGTGCAAGTGAAGGAGGCAGTCGTTGCTTTAGTGCAGTGGTTCTCAACTCCGGTCCTCGGGACCCCCTAACAGGCCAGGTTTGCAGGATAACTGAAATACATCACAGATGATATCATTTGCTGCTCAGTGATTGCAGTGTTCTAGTCTGCATCACTGAGCAGCAAATGATATCATCTGTGATGTA